>UYYA01004090.1:149722-171168 GCA_900624975.1 Angiostrongylus costaricensis | reverse complement strand
GGGTCGGTAGACGCCAGATCATCAGCGCGTGTTAACTTATGGGTCTTGATAAGTAAGTATAGGACGGGACATGTCGGCACTTCGATCTTTAGATGCGAAATGTCTGCTGGTTTTAAACCTGCTGCGCTTGCCGTTTTGACCCATTCGCTGTTCAGTTTTCGATTTTGACTTCTGAATTCCTTTTCAGTAGATGCGCGATAAAGAGGCTGATCCAATGATCTGACATGGACCCAGTTATCGACCATGTATTACTCTGTGCGGCGGCTATCCACCAACTAACTTAAATACTTACAACAAATAAACGGTAGGTGTTTGAATGAAGCTGTTTCTTATGCGAATACAAATCGATTTATCAAGTTTTATCTGCTAGGGTTATGAAAGTGTTTGGCTGAGTAGATCACATCTCAATTTGACCTTTCCAGGCTCTGAAGAAGGCGAAACCGCCGAAACGTCAGCAATTGTGTTCTAATAAATTCTATATTAACAACCTCGTGTCTGCTTATTGATGAAAAACATTGAATTATCAATTAATGCCGAGGTTAACAGAAAGTCGGTCGTGGGAATTGCTTGAATATTTTTTATTTCTTCTTGAATGCCTTAGAATGTTGGTCGAGTCGATTCTCCTTGGAGTCCTGAGATAGCTGAATTGAAGTGTTCCCAAATGAATTTCAGAGAGTGATTTTTTTGCCGACACGCCCGGCACCAATTTGCCGACCACGGAGAGATGAACGGCTGGGTGAGACCGGGGCGGGATCGAACCACCACGGAGCCCGTGATGATCGGCATCACTACCATTGTATACCAACAAGAAATTCTCTGCCCCTCAGTGGAACTACGCCAACAAATTAATATGAAAATAATTTTTTGAAAAATTTTTTGCTGGTCATTCAAAAATTTCTTGCGAATTTAAACTTTATAAAGTAATCAAAAATATAGACATTTGAGAACAACTGCATTGAAGAAACCTGAGGCGATAAACACCGCCGGCCATCGAAAGGTACTTGCGCAAAATTCGGCAGCAATCGGATTTCCAGAAATTCCTGCAAAACTTGACTTTGTCTTTAATTAGGACTATTCTATCGTCCATTCAAAAAAAATTCTAGGAGAATCTTGTAGAGAATACTTGAATTTTAATATTATCGCATTTAGAAGTTAAGAACCACAAATAGCCAACAGATACAGAAGCATCCTCACCCGCTAACTGGTTACCCGAAGTAAGAAGGGCGGCAGCAGTGCTTTTCTCATGCAGAGGAATCCATCCAGTGATCATACCATTTATGCCAGGAATCATCATTCCCTATAAATCCAGATTATTCAAAAACTACTCACGAGTAAAACTTCGAGCAGCAGCATTTCACTAGGGAAGCAAAATATTCTAAAATATTAAGTTATTTGGTCCGTTTTCCAAATGAAAACACCTTCAAGATTGAAAATACATGTAAAGGAGATTTACTTCGCCAACACCCATGAGGAACCGCAATATGATGACTCCAAACGGCCCAAACTGCTCGGCAAAAAGCGGCACGAGAACGCTGACGGTAGAAAGAACAACCATGGATACTAAAAGAAGATGTCGAATACTGAAACGGTCGATGGCCAACCCACTGGGAAATGTCGAAATCAAGCCTCCTGAAAAACTACCGAGTCTTACTGTGCTTTTTCTTTAAGTTGTGTAAGTCCTTCTATCCACACTCTCTATCACTCATTTTATGTGCTTAAAGTCTTTTTTTTTTACAAAGAAATTGCCAGCATGCCTTGCAAATTCTAGATGTACCCTTTATTGTAGAAATTTTTAATCTTCGGAAAAAACATTGGAAACTTGAAAACCTTCGAAGACGATAGTTTTTCCCTCCTAAATTCTTGGGTGATAGGTCTATCCCATTCAGATACATCCCAACGGTTAATCGCCTCAACGTGGTGGCAAGATGCTACTGGGTCTACAGCTGCGATATACAGCGATTCTTCATCCCTCAGCAACGCATCCTGAGCTAGAAAGAGTCCTACATTTAAATACGAAATCCCAACTAGAAGTAAACCAATAGCACGAATCACTACTGTCCTGGGATCAAACTAGTCGTATGGTGGCAAGTCTTCTTCTGATCCACAAATCGACGACTGCCTGGAGTTATGGCGAAGACCTCGTCTACGCTGACTTTGGGTCTCCAAGGAACCACAATAGCTAAGCCAGCAAAATTCCGAAAAGATGTAAATTATGCTAGAGCACACACAACCAGTGGAGACAGATCATCTAAATCTAAGTAGGTTATGCTAGAAGAGATGATGTAACCTTTGTCACAGGTGGAAGAAATCTTCGTTAAAAAATGTCAAAAATTGGTTAGATTAGAAGTTGGATTTGTTGTACACCTAATAATTACCATCTAGCCACCTCACACGAAATCGTATCACAGCACTTGGCCACTTTTCTTCTCCAACTTTCGCACTAAAAGAATATCATCAACTGCACTCTAACTTGTATAACCGATACGAGCGGATTGAACACATTTTATAACCGTTTGGAGAAAGTAATCCAGAACAAAAAATATTTCTATAAATTCCTTGTTGTAGTCTTTATTGCTAGATTAGGGATGGGAAAGAAAAATGAATACAGAATAGGAAAATTTCGGAGCAGGAGAACGAAATAAGAGTCGTCCAAGGAAAACGAAACAAGTCGTGCACGACGAGAATATTCCCAATAAAATCGTCTACTCGTATGACTGGCACGTAAAGGAAGATCCGACCGAGAACAAACTGTTTGCCGAAGGAATTAAAAATCGTGCAAAACTCACCTCAGTTCCTCAAGCAACAAGATCAGACAGGATCTCCATTACTACTAAAAAGTTAATAAAAAAGAGAAGGAGACTGAAACTTGATCCTATTGCAGCACACCTAGCACGCCTGATAATAAATGCTCGCCGTAGAAGATCTTTGCAACAGTTTTTATATCGGCAGAGACAGAAAAAGTTATTGGAAACAGCTCAAAAACGACCTAGTCTGAAGAAGTGCCGTCGAGACCATTGTGACAATCATTTCTGCCCCACATCCTCCATCTAGGACACCGAAATCATACAGGTGAAGAATCGCCGGAGACTCTGCCGTCTGAAGTGAGAGTTCCAACAGAAAGCGTGAAGAGAGGCATAGCTTCAGGACACTACAATATCGCCTCCGATTCCTTGAGAGAGGAAAGCCACAATTCGCATGTACTTCCTGGAACCCGCAGAAGATCCTACCATCAGAAAAAGAAAATCCCGGACCAGTGGAGGACCTCACGCACGGTTATCAGATCCAAGAAGGGTGACCGAAGCGATCTTCGTAAATATCGTCCAGAATATTTGTCGCGTGTAGTCTACAACCTGTTCACGAAGATTACCCTCATAACAGTACCCAAGATCGACTTTCTCTTAACCTCGGTATTGGATTATAAATCTGTTGTTTACTTTTTCAGCAATCGCGAGGTTTTTAAACAGCATACATTTACTTCCATAGAAAAACGCAATACAAAACAATCGTAGCTGACGTTTCGGCAGAATCGCCATCTTCAGAGCTTGGAAGGGTACACTGATATACAATCTACTAGGCCAAACGTTCCAATAGTACTTACAAAAAGAGGAAAAACTCTTTCGCAACTACATGATCGACAACTTTTCGAAAAACCCACCGCTTTTTCGTGGCTTCCAATGAGGAAGCTTAGAACAGCTGATTAGAGTCGCATGTGGTTGATGATTGCACCATCCCAAAAACAGAAATTGATGCGAACATACGGGGTCAGGTCGCGTATGACCTCTGAGCATTCATCCTTGCTACTCATTGTAGGGTTTTTGGCATTCATTCAAAAAGTCCCATGAATTTTGGGCGCCCGTGTTCTGGCATCCTGTGCAAGGATATTGACTACTACTTCAAAATCGTCTCCACTATGCTTTTGCATCCTATGCGTGCCTAGCGGAATACTTTGTCTTAGTTTTCACTTGCCATCTAGGTGTTCTTTTATATGGACACACAAAGGTCTGCCCGTTTCGCCAATATATTCATCTCCACAATTATTACAAGAGATCAGGTATATCGTACCTGAACTCATGCAATCACCGTCCCTGCCGTTTAAGCGATTTGTTGTTTCACGTAGACGTTCATACAGGCGGTTACGAACCAACTGACGACAAAGAGTATTCGGTGGTATTTCAGTTATCGCTACCGATTCCTCTAGATCTGCCTTTTTTAGGCTTCGTTTTATAGTTATGCTTAATTCCGCGCTAATAAAGGCAACATAATCGGGACTTTCTTTTGGCCAAGTGTTTCGTTTCGGCGCGTCGCTCGCCTTCTAAACTTATCTCGTGGGGTAACTATTTCCTAGCCATTGTAGGTGGCAATTTGCGGAGCCAAGTCGCGCGATCCTTCCTTTGACAGTTCCCACAATCGATTTTCTTTTAACCTCGGCATTGGAATATGAATGCGTCGCTCTCTTGTCCAACAATCGCAAGGTTGTTAAACAGCATACATTTACTTTCATAGAAAAACACAGTACGTTACAACAGTAGCTGACGTTTCGGCAGTATCGCCTTCTTCAGAGCCTGGAAGAGTACACCAATACGCAACTTAGTAGGTGAAACGCTTCAACACACAAACAGAAAGATGAGAACTGAACGATAATTACAAGATCTACGGCTTCTCGAAAAACCCACTTCTTTTTCACCTGTCTTCCACGGAGGAAGGACAGCAGCTCAGAGTCGCATATGGTTGACGATTGCACCACCCTACATCAACGACCAGTGCGAAGGTAAGGGGCGAGATCACGCGCGGTCTCGGGGCATTCCTCACTGCTGTTCATTGTAAGGTTTTTGGCATTTATCCAAAAAGCCTCAAAGACTTTGCGCGTTGGTGTTTTAGACTTCCATGTGAGGATAGCGACTTTTACATCAAAATCGTTTCCGCTATGCTTTTGTATCCTATGCGTCATTAGTGGGGTAAAAAAAGCGATGGGTTTTTCGAGAAGCCTTATATCTTGTAATTATCGCTCAAATTCCCATCTTTTTGTTTGTGCTGTTGAAGCGTTTGACCTAGTAAGTTCCGTATTAGTGTACCCTTCCAGGCTTTGAAGAAGGCGATACTGCCGAAACGTCAGCTACAGTTGTCTTGTATGTTTGTTATTGCGTGGAAGTAAACGTATGCTGCTTCGCGATAGTGGGGAAGGAAAATGACAGAAGATTACTCTTTTGCGAATATCGAAAACCTTTAAAGAGGCACAAGCAGTCGAGCGAGCAGGATTCCAACAGGGATTCTGCTACATCGACTACACCCAAACCTTGTCCCTGGCATAGACGCCTGCGACAGGGACTATAATACCTGCCCCTTGTAACCTTCATCAGCTACGGGAAGGAGTTGCGTAGCTTTAAAACGAATGTAATCCTATCAGAACTAGTTGACCAATGTGTGAACCCGTCCTACACACGAACAATAGCAAACTGTTATTGGAAGTGCAGTACAAATATACAGTTTTCCTTGACAACCCTTGATAGCCATACAAAAATGGATTTGACAAAGCGATGCAATATCACCAAAGCTGTTTACTGCACTCGACAACGAAGTCACTTGATTGGGACGAGAATGGAACACGTATTGAGGGAAGGTTCCTATTAAATCTTCGTTTCCGGATGAAACCGTGATTATTTCAAAAAGTACTAGTAAAGTGGAGACGATGATCAGTGAGCTCGACGATGGGGAAGAAAAAGATTGGACTGCGCATAAATAAAACGACGACTAAGTTCGTGAAACCCATAGTGCGAAGGTGAGGAAATCGAACTGAATGGTCCTCTGATTACAGAAACAACCTCGCGAGCATGTGTTGGACGTTCAACGAACATGGAGAGCAACACGAAGAAGAAATTAAACAAAAGAAGGAGATTAGCTTGGGCCACACTCAAGCCACTCAAGAGAGGAACCGACCAAATCAAAAATTCGCGCTCACCTTTTCGATTCGACAGTCCTTCCAGCGCTCTCTTATGCAACAGAGACGTCGGTTGATATTTCAACCGCGTTAGGAGTACTGGGCACTACTCACAGAGCACTTGGACGACGTTTTCTGAAATATAACCGGCACCCATAATATCTGGCCGCAATGCTGAGCTCATATCTTCTAAACCCCTCCCATTTTATAGATCTAGGAGAATAAACATCAACAACGAAAGACAAATGAGCCGATCACATAATAAGAAGAACAGATAACAAATAAACGAAAAGAACAATATAGTGGACTTCAGCGAAATGCAAGCGTCCTCTTGGAGAACCACAAATTATGGGGCTTGATGTTCGTGGGTAACGCCAACCATCTGCAGATGGCAACGATTTCATGATTAGGGAATGGGATCTGCCGATGTCACCACCTTCCAAGTAGAACAGCACCATGGACGACTACTGTGGGAGAGAAAAACGAATATAAATTGTTCTGGGATTCATACAACCAATGAAGACGATCTATCGAAGTGTCCGAGTAAGTATATTCTTATATGAGCTCTGGAAACTTGTATCGAAGAACCATAAGAAACACCATTAATAGAAGGATACGTTTCGACCGACTTATCTATCAGCGCTGCTTTCGGTTATCTAGATTAACTATCATATCCTATGCATCTCACTTACTCTGAGCTATTTACAATCACTGCTCAATTTTTATCTAAAAAAATCTAGGCAAAGTTGTCTACGGGCCTAATATTTTTTAGGAAGAACTTGAAGTTCCTTGTAACCTGAGTGGGTCACAGAGGAAAGCATATTTCTCCAGTGACCTCAGTACCACGAAAAATTCTAGGTTTCGGAAGCCATACTGTCCGTAATTTCGTTTTGATTTTCTTTATAGCTGAGTAGGACTAAACTCTGTCGAACTTCTTTCCTACTTTTTTTTGCTGTTGTACCATGAAATCAACGCTAACCTAGAAATGTCGCGCCAACAATGTAGCCCTGCATTTCGACGGACCACTCGTAAGAACCCTGAAAATTGTGTGACTACCATAACAATAATACATAATATAATACAATAAGGAGTGCGTGTTAGCACAATGGTGGCAAGCGTCTTGCAATACACATGGGATCGACCACAGGCCCTCAGGTTCACCAAGCTTTCCATCCCTTCTGGGTCGGCAAATTGGTACCAGACTTGTCTGGGAGGATAGCAGCACCGAATCGATACATCGGTAGGCCACCGCGAGTTATTGTAAAGGCCAGATATGCATTTCATCTCCAACGATGCTTAATGAACTCGAATGCATGGCGCATCCCTCAGGGACTAATCAACACCGAGAGCTTTTTTCCACAATAACAGAAGACGTCCTATCTGCTATAATATTATAAAATCGGGCGACTGAGAAATTCGTTACATGGTTAAAATAAAAATCAATAAAAGCTTCAGAATTGATAACCAACTCCGTAATCTTGTACTTCTTCACCATCATTCCTTGTGCAAGATGTAGACGATTTATTCTCCTGCAGACCATTTTCAAAGCTTTGCTCACTATAACCCAAATTTCTGTTCATTCATATGGACATGATTTTATGAATAATCACAAATAAAACATGGAGAACATCAGAAATAAGATTTTAATTCGAAAATCTAGGACGTACTCCACTATTCCAACTTTATGAGCGTCTAGAGCTATAGCGGTAGAGTTGATCATGCAGTTTAATGTTATTCCTAAAAAGATGCAGCGCTGTATGTATAGCTTTGTATGCATACATATAAATGTGTGCATGTGTCTATATATATGTATATATATATTTTAAGATGAATCCACAATTTCTGTCATGTGAATGATCTCCAGCTGATTAGTATAAAAGCCACCTGAGTTGTTCTTGGTAGACGCAAAAAGGCTTCAAACGCAGACGAAAAGCAGCCATGTGATTAGCATTGAATGTGAATGCATTGATTGATTCAATGGATGGTTCACATGTCTTTTCTGATTCAGAGTGACTAATTGTTACAGCACAAATTTAATCCTATCTGTGTATTCGAAACTGACAACGCTTATGCAAATTCTGCTCTGCACACCTATCAGGCCAAAAGCCTATGATCAAACGGCTGGCAACGTATAGGCAATAACCTGTCAACAATTATATTTCACACCTACTCCGAAAGAGTTCATTGAGCTAACCATAAGTGCTTTATCTCGAAAAGCAATAGTGAAATTGAACCTCATATCAAAATTGTGATGATCTTTGTGTTCTGCAAGATAATGGAGCACACTAGGCAGCAGTGGAGGGCCAGGGATTCGCGCACACTTTGCTGGAGTCAGTTCGAGTCAATTGATGTTTAGCGGGTATCCCCAAACTTCTATCGACAATCAAATAACGATTATAACACTAACCAGCCAGTTGGTATGTTAGGAAGATGGAAGTATATAAAAGTTCTGTACCTATATTTGACGTCATTAGCGCCATTGAGAAGTAGCCGATCATCAAAAGGAGGATAACATGAAACCGACGACTCCGATGATGAACAAACGCTAGATAATAATATTAATAAAAGAAGTCTAAACCCTAATAAAGACTTAATGAGGTCTGCATTTTGTGTGCAAAATTTAATTTCTTCGATAAAAAATGATATTTTCTCCTCATTGGTTGAAATAGGAAGGTTTTTGTCCCTCTTTTAATTTCGACGTGTTGACATTTTTCCCTCGAAAATAGAAATTTCAGAAACAAGCGAGGTACCACCAATCCTATGCCTTGGAGCCGTTTAAATTAGTCAACTTTTCTATAGGAAAATATAAAGATAGGAAGCAAACTCTTTTCCAGACATTTCCCATTCTTCATGTAGTTTCTCACTAATCAGCATCTCGAAACCAGGAAGCAAACTCTTTTCCAGACATTTCCCATTCTTCATGTAGTTTCTCACTAATCAGCATCTCGAAACCATGCAAGTAAAGTATACTTCTTAATGCAAAGGAAAAATCGGAGAAAATGTCCCTGAACACTGAAACTAATTCCGGACGCTTTTCGCATTGGTTTTTTCGATTTCGCAACATATTTGCTGAACAAAGGGTTGCTTTTTCATTCCGAATGACGATATGTTATAGGAAACAAATCACGTCTGTTTACATTGCCAACTTGAAAAGCAGAATTTTAGCACAGTTTAGAAAACCGAGTGCAAACATCGGGGTCTGATTCACTTCCAGATCCTCTGAGTTCTCTTCGCCTTTCCGTGACTGCAACCTACTGTATACTGCTCAGAATTCAAGCAAGATAAGCCGTAACTCGTCATCGCTGGTGCTTTTGAAGCGAGTTGACGTCACTCACTTTCCATTGTTGAAATTACCACTCCAATTGCAACTCGTCCAACTTTCCTTTATGTTTGCTGACGTAATTTCGAACAAAGTACGGTTTGCAGAAAAGTCATCACTTCAATTCATTCAGTTGCTACAGTTGAGGCTTGTTGACTAAGTACGGTACTGTCATAAAAGGGATACTGTTGGTGTTCATCAAGTAAGCGTACAACCAATACTGACGGAAGAGAAATTATACATCTTCACGATGTTCAGCCCAATAGAAATCGAATGCGTCACTGCTGGTAGGTGGCAGGAAAACGAAATCCAAGTTCTTGCGTAAAGTTTCTGACTCATGACGACCGCAAGAATTCTTGCACAGCGACGAATCTACGCTACACTATGGTTAAAGCAACTGCGCTTCAATTTTTGAAATAAATGTGAACTAGAGACAAAATTTGGACCGCTATACAAAAAATGTTGAGGAGAGGAGGAAAAGAAGCGACATGTCTTGATGAAAAGAAACCTTCTTCCGATCATTTGTGGGAATATAACACAACGACGAATCCATCACTCTTCTTCGTTTCTTTCTTTTTTTTTTGAATGACACCTTAAAGTCAACTAGGAAGAAATGCTGGTTATCCTTCAATAATATATTTTGCCACATTTTTGTTGCAGCCTAATATCTATCAAGACAATAAAGAAAACTGGGAACGATACCCAACACTCTTTTTATTGTAAATTTGAGTATTGAATCAGTTTAACGACTTACGATGATGTTGAACTTCCAGCGTCATTACGTCTAAACAATGAGTGAATTCCTTTCGTGTTTAGACAATGCGAATCGATCGATATACGTCAATACAACAAAGCAACTGATCGTCTCCTCATGTAAGTCTATGAAATAAACCCACTCTGAAGCTCTCAGAAAATAAAATATAGACAAAGCAATTAGAAATGAACGAAATGCCCATAGATGGAAGGAGTGCTCAAAGAATAACTGAATAGCAGTTAGTTGTGTGTGCATGCTTCGTCTTCGTTTTCTTGTGAAAAGGATTTCTATAGAAATCAGCAACAAGTGTTCTTAATAAAAATGGGATACGGGAAGGTAGTATGTGCTACGTGACATTCATCACCTTTTATTAATGTTCTTTTAGATTTTTACTGAGGATACTTATTCCTATAGAAAATGTACGGCATTTTCATTAGCACTGAACGATTATATGACATAATATCGAATAATGAGAAGTGCTTAATGAAATGACCGTGCATCGTTTTTAGCGTTACCCTTGAGAATATCTTCCGCTACAGTGGCATTTCCAACGCAGTTGATGTTCGGAAGGGGCAAATTTCAAGAGCATACAGACTTCCAGCCACAGTAACCTATGATGCTGGGCGATCAGATAAGCTTCTGTGCAAGCGAAATCGACCTAACGATCTGTCGCGTAGACGTAGGGCTCTTAACAAATAACACACAACCTTTGAGCTCCCGTGATATGACGCACAATTTCAGGTCGGACTTGGACAACTCGTCCGCTAATCGGTATAGCGCATAATTAACGATACTGATTTTTCTAAACACACAACAATTTTTCGATAACGAGAGGATTTGAGGAGATGAGGACAAGACAGGATCATAGAAGAACTATTACTTTATCGCTGCAGAGGTACACATATTACTATGGTCTATCATGCAACTACATCGGAGTAGTAAAGTAGAGTGGTCTTGCGCCATTCTATCCTACATAACGGGAAAGAATATAGATTCAAATTATACAAACCGCACTCAAGAAGTGGCTACATCTACAGAATTTTGGGGCATGTCAGTAGTGAACTCTTGAAGTCTCCGTAATTATATATGTAACTCCAACGTCGTAATCAAGTTTATGTGCGGTCTTTTGAATAAAAGGAGGCATCCTACGTCACGTCAGCAGTTGGTATGAAAGTATTAGTTGGCACGACAAACTATTGCAGAAAAGGACCCATCTTGTTGAGATCTGTAGGAAAAACAAAAAAGGATTACCCAATCAGATCATCCACTTAAAGCTAAGTAGAGAAAGATGGACTTAACCGAAGAATTGGAGCAGTACAATGGTACAAGAGGGAGATTATTATGACGTACACGATACATGACATGATATTTCTAGTAAACATGTCAACACCATACATTGTTTTAAGTTACAACCAAGGAGGCTATTCGTGAAGATAAAGGACTTGATAGTGGCTCTACGTAAGCTCTTCTTCCATTTAGTCACTTGGAAGTATTTTATGAATATACGAAAGATTTACAATGGACAGGTGTGGAAAACCTTGGTGAATACTTCAAGATAGACGGTTACTTGCGTGGCAATGGAAACGCGAGCGCTTCTATGCCGTCATTTCCTCGATGAACTAGGCCGAGAACACAGACATAAGCAGGATGTTACATGGAAATATCCAAGTCGTTACGATGAAGATGTTTGACTGAAAGAAAGAACAAAAGTAGTGTTTGAAAATTGTTCATTGTGTTACAAGTGAAACTCTTACGTGAGGATTGTTGATTGAAGATAAGAAATCGATGTTCTAGTTAATTTCATGCAGGGATTTGTATCCCCAAAGTGAATCCCCAAAGTGAATTTGGTTCTCCGTTTATTACGGTGCCGCTAACTCTCAAAACTACAGTGTTCATAAAAAAGTCATCGCTCGAGAGAAACTCAATGAACCGACAACCTGAGACAAAAGCTTGGAAAGTTAAAGCGAGCAATAACGGAAGTTTGTACGAATGCACAGAAAATCTTGAGAAAGAAAAGTAGACATGTACCGCTCCAGTTCACCTTATTGGTTCGAATATTCCTCCAGCATTCAATATGCCATAGAGGACTGGAAATTAAGAATGCAGAAAGAAATTGGTGTCATTTTACTGGACCAATAATTAATGGGCACAGAAAGACGTAAAGAGAATAGCTCCAACCAATGAAAATGCAAAATACTGCTATCCAAACCACGTTGCTGAAGTTTATATTGGTTGAAAACGTCGTGATATAGGACTGAAAGTATTGCACATAAATAAACGCTACCTGAGCGCCATAATATATTAGGCCAGAAACTGGTTCAATCAGCTCTTAGAGTACTTTGCAATGACGGTGAGAAGAAACGGAATACCCTATGTACGATGAAAAACGACAAAAATGAACTGAGACACTCCATGCGACGGTCAACAGCAAGGAAGTGATGCAAACGAGTTCTATTCCTATATTATCCTGAACGTGTAGAAGCAAATGTTTTTCTCAACGGATACTCTTATGGTTCGCTAATTCCACGTCTTACCACAGTTCATCGAAACTAAAAAAAACCGAATTTTTGTGGTAACAAAAGGATGAAAAATGAACACATACGCGACCACGCTAAATTTTGGGAGGCAATCCTATGGGACCACGCCTTCTTTTCGCCGCACGCGTTGTACATCGGAAAGTTCGTCTGAGGCTTTTTTGTAAATTACCAAGTGTAGTTAACAGCTCTTTCACGAACATATAGGCACAACATCTGTTGTTCGACAAGCTATTCATCGAAGAGAAAAAATATGTTAAATAAACTCTGCATAAAAACAAACTATGGGAAATAATGTGTGCTGGGACCAGTGCATAGGTAAGTTTAACTAACCACTTCTGCATTGATAGAAATGCGTGCGGTCGCTTATGCGTCGAAAGATGTACATTAATTTGAAGTGTCGATTACTGTTGTGAGCAATGGAGTGTTTTACTGGGTTAGAGAAAAACCTCAAAAAACACTTAAAGTTGAAAATTAGCGGAAACCATACTTTTAAGACATAATTCGGCTTAAAACATCGTGCAGTATCCATTAAAACCATTAAAATGACTGCTTATCTTAACCTAATGTACTGGTTTCTCTCTCCATCTCGAACACAGACAACTGTCCAGTCATTCTTATAGTTCATTTCTATCAAAAAATTGACGAGACATTCCACGTTCTGAGCAATCAAAGGGAAACAAAATTAACGGGAAAAAATTGTTATTGTTATTCATCGCAAATGAAATAAAATATGACGAATGGAAAAAGCCTTATTGTAAACTGACTTGATGTTTACTTCAATTTAGTATCCAAAATTCCTTTGAAGACGGATGAAAAGAAAACGCCCTGCGTAGAAGTCGTGAAATACGCAGCTGTCTTTGTACTAAGGGCTTATAGGAAATTGAATTGACTGTGTAACTGAATATCTAACGCTTTTTTTTTTACCAAGATGGGACTAAAACATTTTGGTTAGTTCTTCAAAATCCTCGACGGTTGACAACAGTCATGGTGGAAAAGATGAGGGATAAAGCCCTCGGCGTTAACCATAGTCTCTAGCAGTAACAATATAGGTACTAACAATAATACTGAGAACAGTTGTAATAATGGCAATAATGTTATCACATAGCTGAGCTGGATATAGCACCCGGCGTAGATCAATCCCTGAGGGATGCGCCATGCATTCGACTTCATTAAACACCGTTTGGAGGTGATTGAATGCATATCTGGCCTTTACAATGACTCGCAGTGGTCTTCCGATGTATCGAGCCAGTGCTGATATCCTCCCAGAAAAGTCCGGTACCAATTTGCCGACCCCAGAGGGATGGAAGGCATGGTGAGCCCCGGGCGCCGGATCGATTCTATGTGTGTACGTGGAATCTTCGCCAATGTTATCATAATATATCATATTGGCGGCAAGAAAGCAGCTGATGGTGACAAACTACTACATGTTATTTTAAAACTTTAAAACAAACAATGATGTCATCTACACATGATTCCGAAACACGAGGAGACACATTTTTTCTCAAATTTAACCCAATGGATACATAAGGGAATACGACAGCTAATCATCTTTAAGAGAACATCAAGTTTAGACGAAACTCGGTGATAACAGAAAAATTCCATAAAGCTCATGAAAGTTCCAGACATTTTTTAATCGAAAGCAGAAGCTGGCTGATTTGCTGTTAAACACCATGCTGTGGATGATGAGCCAAGAAGTGGTGATGGGAGGGTCCAATGTTGACTTGGTCCGTCAGAGACTGGGTGTTCGAAGGGGAGGAGAAAACGAAAGACGCCTTCTCTAAAGCTCCACTGAGAAATGAAATAGGCTATTTCCAATTAATTCTAAACCGCTTTTCTTTTTTAGAGCTTGCTGAGCCACACAGCAATTATTTTAAATGAACATGTTGGTGCAGTATGACCAAAGCTCCATCGTTATCTTATACATGCCTTCATTTCATTAAGTAATTCATTGTGTGTATTCACTACCATTATGGTACACCACTGACGAAACAAATGAATAGAGAAGATGAATGGAAATTTACAATAAAGGCAGACAAAAGGAAAGGAGAAGCAGAAAAGAAAATAATGCGTGACCAACATGTGTAGCAACTATACTCGCTTTTTAGCTTCATGGATTCCAAGCATAAGTGGTAAAACATGTAGGCATACGCATGCACACTCGCACAACCCAAATCAACACACACACACACACACACACACACACACAAACACAAGCGTGCATGCATGCGTATGCAAGCGCGTACGCATTCATATTCCCTTACACCTCATCTTTCTTTTATGAAAGTTGTACTGTTTTGAGTATCTCAGCAAGACAACTTGCTAGTACGAAGTAAAAAGTCTATCATAATCATTCACAATCTAAAAGGAAACAGTTATTCGCTGGATTAGACTGGGCCTCTAGAATATTCATATGAGATACATACGGTTAACTGAAGATGATGTTCATTTGATGAATTCGTGACATCTACTGATGTTTTATTACATCGACTTATTGAATGGCTGCACAGCAGCGCATTTCAAGAAGGAAAAGGAGAAGGCTAATCCTCCCGAACTGACGATGGAAGACTGCTAATGCCAGAGATAGAAGAATGTGTGAAAGCAATCTACGACACAACCACTTATCGCTTACCAGCTCTTCAAAAAGTGAGCTATTTGCTATAGAAAAACTCAGCGTGGATGGTGACGAACTCCGAGCGCTAGGTTTTCCTGTAGAGACACGGACGACAAGAATTTCTCACCTACATGCACAGCAAGTGAACAGCACGGGCGATGAAAATGGCAGTCATACATTTGTAGCTCAATTAAAAAGAGTCGGGGTTAAATATGCTTTAAAATTAGACGAAAAAAATGGGTTCAGAAATGAACGACCATCAGAAGAAATGGACTGGAAAGAAACCCTTATGTACCATGTATGAATGACTATTTATTGCACAGTGATGAATTCACAAACTATGTCGACACGGGAACAATAAGCAAAGCATTGAATGGTCAACAAAAAAAAACAGTCATTCAAGATCCGGAGACAAAAAATGCAACACAGAGAGATGCAATTAAACACCAACTACACCATGGTCGGACCGAATTTCTTTCAACCCTTGCCGTTGCTGAATGATTCCCTTCGCCATAAGTGAACAAAAGGTTGCTGTTGAATTGAGCGCATGGTGAAAAGTCGAAGTCAGTTTAGTACAACTGATTATATTATTTAAAAGCTACATAAGAGGATTACATGTAAAATTTGAACGAAAATCGTGGGGAAAGAAATTAGAAGACGAAAATATCATCGTCATCACTGTTGACAGTTAAGTGACTAAGAAAACACGATGCATAGTGCTTAGAAATGTCGTATAATAACACATCCATGCTTTCTAGTTCGATCTCGCCACCTGGTTGACGAAGCCTTCCATCTCTCTGGGGTCGGGTAACCTGTGCCAGACTTGTTTGGGAAGAGTCACCTCTGAGATTCAGAAAGGTTTCTTACTGAATGCGGTGAAGCCCTCGAATCGCCGTAATAGAGCTATCCCAGGATTATAGTAAGAGTCGGTACGAGTGGTATTCAACGACATTAGTAAAGACAAGCTTCACGCAGAAGCAAAATTTGAAGACTTGAGGGTTTATTTGTCGTAGATGAGCATTGCAAGAGAAGCGAATGGAGAAAGTAATGGAATCGACGCAAGATATGATCAAGAGTCATGTAAATAGATGAATCTTATAAATTTATACATGTACGTATGTATATATAAGCATAATCCTCCCTGAGGAAGACAAAGACGTCGAAACGTTAACGGGATAAATATTCGGTAACAACCTCATGTTAGCTTTTCAGTGAAACAAGGTACATCCATCATTTACACCAAGGTTAAATGAAAGTCGGTTTACAATGATACGCATAATGTTTAACTTTTATTTACTGCCTAATCATTTTTCAAGGCAGGGTGTCATGTGAAATGCAACAACAAGGATGCTGAGATTTGAGGAGAACTCGGAACCTTAGTTGGGCTTTGAACCAGCGATTAACCCTTTAAGAGCTCTCAAATCTATATACAAACCTATACACATATATATACATATAAATATGCATATTTATATATTTGTTCATTTGTCTTTTGGCGAGCTAGCATGAAGCTGGCGATGGCATTTTTTAGACTATTAGGCGCGAGGGCATCGTCGGCGCCGTATTGATCGGTGTTGGATAACTACAAAAATTTAATTATGCAGATATTTTCGAAATAATTTGGTTGAAACTGAAACATTTCGTGTCCACATAAAATAACGTTTAAATAGGAAAATGAAGTCGTCTTAGTGTGCACCACTAAACAGTCAGCAGTAATAGGAGCAAGGATTTGCTGCTGAAGCAAATCGCATAGATGCTTTTTAGAATCGAAAAATGAATAGATCAGATGAACTGCAGGCCGTCAGCGCGGACTTCCTTTCACGAATTACTAATACGATTTCGAGAAGGGAAATTTGCAATAAAAAAGTGTTCTAGAAGGGATTGGCCTTCATTTTATAAATTGGTTATCAAAGGATCGCATGTGCAGACAGACATGGTTCAAAGAAATAGGATAGCCTAGCTTAATTTTGCAATCATTGATTGTCTAAATTTTATGCTTATATAGGGCGCATTTTTATTTCTTAAGTACTGTTACTTAATAATAAACAACAGCAGTAACTAAAACGCAGGAGGCAAGTAGCGCAGTAGTAGTGATGTTGTTCATCAAGATACCTTCCTGGCTCGGCCCCGCCCAGGGTTCGCCAGGTCACTCATCCCTCCAGAGTTGAAAAATTGCTACTGCACTTGTTTTAGAATAGTTCACTAATTGAGACACAAGTGGGAGTCTTTCTAGTTCAGGTGTCCCAAGACTACAAGGAGAACTGACTTGATCGGCATTCGATGACATTCGCGCTGAACGCAACAACACTCAAACAGCAACTGAAGCCACGTGAACCCACAAAAGATTGGAAGACTTTCACGGATGGTGGATGTGTGCGAATCGAATGGCAGAAGTGATGGAATCCGCCCACACAGTAGATGTGAAGACAGGTTGTGTGAAAAGAAAGATGAATCATAAATAATAAACAAAACGCTAGACATGAAATGTTTGATAGAAGAAAGCTAGAGGCACAGATAGGTTTAAAACGCCAAATAAATCAAAGATAACGAGCACATCACTACTCGATTTATCACAAACGATTTTATTATCTTGCTTTTTGGCAGATTGCTGATTTTAATATTCCATGGTAAGGAAAAACAATAGGGATAATCAAAATGATGCTGAGATATTTGCAAAACTCCGGACTACAGGTGTACGCGGTGGGAAACGAACGCACTATTACCCTTTCCAGGGGCTAACGCATTCACCACTACTCCATGCGGGTCCTTCGATTCTCCTCTCTCAGATAGTTCAGTAAGATGATATTAATACTTAAGATAATATTAACATTTATACGAGTGGCACGTATATCGAATCCGATTTTTAGGGCAGCTCTGTCATGAAATAGTAAGACTTGCCAAGAAAAATGAGTATTGACGAAAATGCTTACGTAGAAATTTGCGCCAGTGTCCTCTCAATAAGACGTCCCATTTAATAGACTAAAACTCTGTAGAACACTTTCATAGGCGAACTGTTCTTAGAGATCTGACTAACAAAACGTGGGTCAAAAAGAATATTTAGTTTTCAGAAATAAGAGATTTGATAAGATTGCTAACTCACATTATATATAGGCTTCTGTCACTTCTCGTGTATTTTTAAATTTTCTAAGCAAGAACTTCACTGTTCACCAACGAATTGTCATCTCAACAAAATCACAGTCATCGACGTTCCTGCAGTCATTACAAATATCAGACTTACCTTAATTTGAAGTGAAGAATTTCCTGTAACCTCAACACTTTCAAGATAAATCGGACTGAGCATTTCTAAGAAATTTAGACTGCTCGGAGAAAATTAGATCTCTTCGATCTAAACAGAATCTCCTTTTATGTTCTCCCATCGTATAACCTAATGTTCTCTGTTCGACTGCATGAACTTCTAGGTAGAATTAGCAGCTCGATTTCTAGTTTCACTAACAGTTGGTGCTCCATTTCTAAAGGTTCCACCATGTCACAATAATATGAGAAGGTGTAGAAAGTTTTTCGCACGTGGGCTTAAGTAGGAGCAAAAACTGTAGAAATGGCTGCCATATTGAAGAAATCCACTTGTAGAACGTTGTCGTAGGCTATCTGGGGTTGGAGGTAAAATTCTTGCCATGTCTGCAAAAATCAGAGCCATTTGAAGACTTTTCTGAAGCATTACGATTTTTCGACAAAACAAGTTATCCAAACAATGAAGTAGACACATCCAAACAATGAAGTAGACACACTAATGCCCGAGTCTACAAAAACATAATGTAGTAGTGAGAATCAGCATAAAAGTGAGTGAAACAGTATGACAAAAAGTAGAAAGTATAGTCGACGGAATGCTACCATGGAGCCGATGAATTTCAGACACCAGTAAGCACGGACAAGAAAAACTGAAAGGAGGTGGTTCAAACATAACAACGTATTCCAATAGGAAGCATTATAAATACTTTAGTCAGATTTCCATTATGTGGAGTTTCTTTGAAACAGAGTTCTTCTAATGATTTTTGTCGACCATCAAATCTGCACATCTAGGGAGGAGCGCGTAACGCAGTAAGTAGAAGTGCACCATAATACACTTGGTCTTTGGTTCAATCCCGCGCTCCGGACTCATTAAGCTTTACATCCTACCAGGGTTAATAAATTGTTACCGGCCTTGTCTGGAAAGATAGCAACACTGATATGATACATAGGTAGGCCGTCTTAAGTAATTGTGAAGCCCAGATATGGATTCAGTCACCTATAACGATAAATGATAATGTCGAACGCATGGAGCACCAGTCAGGAACTGATCAACGTCAATCACTTTATCCTTTATCCTTTGTAATGACTACAGTAGTAACACATGTTCCTTCAATGGAAATTTAATCAAAACAGCGTCATCAGGTGATCGTGGATATTGGCAGAAATCCACAAATGTAACGCATAAAGAAAGACTGCACTGCTCAACCCTAGGGTTTTCACCATGAAGAATAATCGACGAATAGTCAAGACTGCAAAAAAAGCAATTTCCATTTTATTCTTTGCCATATATTTATTGCAGATTTCCCAACTGTGCATTTATTAAGATTTTATTAGATATTCCTTCAATTATTCTAGCTTTCCTTGTTTTTTCCTACTTTCCTATTCTAACCGACTTTTGTACGAATAACACCAAAGTAAATCTAGTTGGAGCTGGCTAGGATTCTACTAACGTTTTTAGCATGACAATACGTGTTTTGTAGGAATACGTTAGGTGTTAACGACCTCTTTGACGACGTGCTCACATTATTCGCATGGCTTGGCACGATCAAAGAAATTACCGCGATATATTTGCTCCAGTACTTTTAACCACTTCGCTGAACGAGCTGAAGCTAGAAAGTTTCAACCAAAAATTACTGCGGCGGTACTACTTGACAGTATTTCAAAACCGACTTTCCTTTAATCTCGGTATTACCAATCAACATGTATTCTTTCTTTGAAAAGCTTACACGAGGTTGACACACATTTTTTTATTCGTCTAACGTTTCGGCGTCTTCGTCTTCACCAGAGCCGATGGTCCGAGTAGACAGTCCACGGTCCTCCTTCGTTCCGATGTGGCGTCATCGCCTTCGTATCGAGTTGTGCTTTCCTCTGGGGATCATCTCTCGAATAAGAAAATACGAAGAAAAAACCGCGAACTGTCGACTTGGATCAACGACTCTGATGAAGACGAAGACGTCGAGACGACAATCGAGTAAAAATTGTTTATTAAACTTGTGTAACCTTACCAAAGGAAGAATACTACTTGACAGTGTTCATTGGAAATTAGAGGGCGCTCTAGTAGAGACCAGAATTTCAGAAAAAATCGACTAGAGAAACAAGCAGCGATATTTATCAGATGGACAGGAATCACCAAGCAAAAATATAAGCGTGGAATCCAGAAGAAATAGAATCTAGGCGTGAAAACCCGAAAAACCTTAATGGAATATTAGTGAGAGAAAACGAATTAAATGGAAGAAATGCTGATATCCGCGCAGTAGCTGCGAGAGGGCTATGTAAAATAGAAATCAAAAACCCATTTATTTTACTATGCCTATTATGATACTGTTACCGTAAACCACAGAATTACGTTCTAGTCGCTGTCACGTTGATCTGATCTTCAGTCTATTCGTTGAAGCGCAGAAATAATTTTTGCTTAGAATTTTTTTGCCATTAATGCAATTCCAACAAACACTGGCGGTATGACTCATTGTTATCAGCATTATTTATTATTATTATTGCTATTATTATTATTATTACCACTGTTATTATCATCCTAGAGGCAGATAGAACAGTGGTAGTGATGTCGGTTATCACGAGCATGGTGCTAGTTTGTTTCCGCTCCGGGCAAACTAAGCCTCTCATCCCTCCGGGGCGGGAAATTGCTACCGGACGTGTCCGGAAAAAAATCACTCTCTGCAATCCAGTTGGGGACGCTCCAGCCCGGCTATCTCAGGACTCGCGGGAGAATTGCTCGATCAGCATTTCGCAACATTTAAGGTGAAATGAAAATCCTCAAGCAGCAACTAAAAGCCACCTTTGTGGATAATGGATGCGAGGAAACGAAACGAATGTGAGAAGTGCTAGGACCCTACAGTAGAAGTGAAGACTGGTCATATAAAATAAAAAATGGAACAAATATTATCATCTTTGCTATTATTACTACTATTGCTGCTATTCATTATCACTACTGTCATTACTATTATTTATTTTGTTCGTATTTTTTTTTGAGCAAACGCGAGGTGTTATTGTTCTTTGTTCACGATTAAGCTGACGTTTCGGCGAAT
>UYYA01004090.1:0-148933 GCA_900624975.1 Angiostrongylus costaricensis | reverse complement strand
TACTTAGTGGAGACCTCATAGAAAGCGGCTCTGAAGAAGGCGAAATTCGCCGAAACGTCAGCTTAATCGTGAACAAAGAACAATGACACCTCGCGTTTGCTCAAAAAAAATACGAACAAAATCACTTGATCAATGCCGAGGTTAATAGAAAGTCAGTCGTGGCAGTTACTATTATTTATTATCAACATCACTACTACTATAATTGATTTTTGCAGTAACCATTTCCAACAAGGATTCATAAAAAAACTGAACGGGTGGGACAAAGCAGGCGCAATAATGCTCTGTGCATACGATTTTATCAGCAGCACAAAACGTTCGATTAACGCCCGACAACATTTCTCATAACGATGTACAAGAGTGTTTCGTCAGAATAACGGAAATACGTTCCATGAAATCACCGAATATCGATCCATGTGCCCCGTTTACATCAGTCATCTGTTAGCATGGACAAAGAAAAAGAGAGAGCTTTGGAGAGCTCGCTCTCGTTTGGCTCTCGTTAAGGTTAGCTTTGAGCTGTGCGATATTGTGATAGAGTGTTGATTGATGTGATTAGTCAATGAATATCATGGTCGTTTACGTTATAGTGCGTCTATTCATTGTCGAATATTAACAATTGAACAGAACGAAAGCTAAATGTTATATTAGAAACTTTATGGATAGGAAGGTGTGATGCTGTGATCTTTATGGTCAGACTTCACTATCTGAGAAGTTCTTTGAGTTTATCACGACGGCCAGAATATCCATGGCAACGAACAACGAGAGGTTTACACCTCCCACAGACCTTTATGCCGGAAACGATGCGGATCGATGCCAGCCTTAATACTAATCGTCGTACATGCTCTATCTAAAACTATGGAGCAAAAGAATAGAAAAAAGAGCTTCTAATTTCCTATGGAGATGCTTTTCTCTACAGAGAAATTCAAACTACGACTCAGCATTAGAAGGGTTCTACACTGTGGTTCTCCTAGCAGAACGTCCGAAAAACTTTACATCGGAGTTACACATAAGAATGAAACTAACAAAATAAAAGAGCATTTGATCTATTACCATGAGCAAAAAGAATGTGGTGTCTTCCAGATGACAATAAAGAAACGGAATTGACTATAACAACGTAAGTAGTAAACTCAGGTTGTTCGCCGTCCAAGATTTACGCGTTACCATATCCAAGGTAATGATCGCGTTATACACTTTAATTCCAATCTGTTTTCCAACCACCTACACCTACTTTAACCGCATGTCGGCAAAAATAAATTTATCCTGAAGATTTTGCCTTTCTGCTCTCATGTTACTACCTTCGCCCATCCCACACCACTTATTGATAGAAGAAATGTCGAAATAGTGGAAGATTCGAAGTATCACGTTTCTTTCAGAAGAAGTACTCGTGAAACATTACCACCATCTTTTTAGTCTGCCTTCTTCCAATAGCATATGCGATTTTTATTTGGGTCAATTTTGGCGTGTTGGGAAAAGAGAAGCGATACGAGCCACAAAATATTAAGAATTAAACAGGTTTTTAAAATCATATCTACATAAAAACAAAAGATAGTTAAACGATGCATTTACTTATTTTTTTATAAACATTCGTAAGCATAACAGCAACTCATAAAATACAGTTTATTACTTCAAGACGAAATTTCCATGAAGAATTGGGAAGGGTAACGTATTACCGCCTTGTGAAAGCTATTCAGCTCCACATTCTAGAAAACAATGTTAGAACAGGGAAAGAATAAAATGAGATTAAAAGCCAATAGCCAAGACCTAAACCTTTTTTAATTCACTTATGAAGTCGCTCAGTCACGTTCTCAAAGCACCAAAGATTCGTCAGGAGGAACAAATGCTGGTCGATTTTGATGGCGCGTTTGGAATGATTGGCGTTCATCTAAACTGAAAAAAAAACGATGTCATGAGAAGCGCCTTTTTCTTCCGACGATCTATTCACGCCGAGCACACGAATACCACCGAATTTTCCAGTTGTTTGCACCCATTAGAAAATTCGGCATTATAGAGACTTTTCTTTATGGATAAATCACAGCTCTACTTCGTTTGCACCAACTGTAAATCACAGTGCAATATTTTTATTTTGTGCGCATGTTAAAATATAGAATAAAATAGCCAGTGTAACAATTTTCATCATTGCTTAACCCAACTACATTTGGCAGTCGAACTTCACACCACTCCATCACCTAAATAAAAGTTGAATTACACAAGTTTGAGGTAATGCAGTGGAAACAATAGAAGGTTACTTCGCATTTTTGAAATAAGACAGGCGATATAAACGTGATAAACGACTTAAAATCGGAGATCAGCAGGCGGAAGCATTGTGATTTCAGAGTTTGGAACAACATAAATGAAGTGCTGGAAAAATCGAAGTATAAGAGGATGCTGCTTATTGTACTCCTTTCTACACAAACGAAAGCGAAAGTGCGGAGATAGAACCAGCGGCGGGAATCAAAGACCAAGAGAAAAGCAGGCCGCAGCCATGTGGCGAGGTGTCGAAATTTAGGCGACCTGATAGGAGAACGCACCATTTCGATCATTAACCCTGCGGTAAGATCTCTGCAAAAAGGTACTGGGTTTGAAAAACCGAATATAGTACTTCTTAAATTTCTTTCGATGTTACGCTTCATTTCAGCAAGCCATTGCTATGTTTTGCTGTTGTTGCATTGATTAAATGCTTGAGCTCAGTGTTCAGCAATATAAGAGCTGCTCGAGCGAAGAAAACAGTGAAAAATGGATGGTTTTCTCCAGAACTGCGGTCACCGCAAGGCGAAGAGCCGCACTCTTTCCGGTTTGTTACTGCCGAAATTGAGTCCCACTCTTAAAAGCGCGGCTGTGAGGAAGGCGAAATGGCCGAAACGTCAGCCATCGACCAACAACAGGGAATCCTTTCTACGTTGTAAATAGTGGAGATAACACGGGCCTATCTTAAAAGGAGTACTGTGTCTCAGCTAGACAACTTCAACTGCACTTAGAACTCTGAAGCTGATCCGGGTGAGAGTTGTCTTGAAGAAGATGGAGTAACTGTCGCTTCTTTCGCTGCCCTTCCACGGCAGTAACCGAGCAGGAATTAACCTGCAAAGATGCTCTCCAAAGAGCAGTTGGTGATACAACAAATTTCGTTTCTTGATGAATCTTAATTTTATTGTGATAATGATTTCTTGGGAACTGCTGAAGCATTAAGAATGGTTGCAAAAATGTCGTTACCACAGCTCACTTCGCGTCAGATACTGTCGCGTTCATCCGGCACTACCATTTGATTTCCGATGGATTAGATACTTAGTAGTGAAGCACTCATAGCCAACAAACATCTTAAATTCGCGGATAATCGTAACTAGATATTTTTATGTTATGTTGTAGCTCGCCATGCTGGGTAGAGGATACCGTTACCGTACATGTGAGTCCACTCTATCGTCTTTGAAGAGAAGATAAAAGATAGAAGAAGATAGATGAAGATAAAAGAAGCGCTGTCACTGAGACAAAAGATCGTCTTAGCTCGACAGTCAATACACTTTCTCCGCCGCTGTTTAAAACATCAAGTCGTTCCGAACTTCATCAAACGAAGACGACTACACGACGTATGCGGTCTACCAGAGGACAGTCACCAAGTATTGGACGTCGAATTGCGAATACTACGCACTTGTCTACGAAACCGACAAAACCAGATGTTCGCCAAGTGGAAGAAGTGCGAGACGAAGGAAAACTTTTGTGCTAGATATTTGGACGACCACCTCTGGAGGAGAATAGTGAGCGGGCTCTGAAGAAGGAGAAATCCGCCGAAACGTCAGCTTAATCGTGAACAAAGAATAGTAACACCTCGCGTTTCCTCAACAAAAATACGAAGAAAATCTATCGCCTTTCTTTATCTTCTATGTAATTTTTTGCAGACTTTACGTGATAGCGTTAAATCTAAACAAAAAGCCATGGAACAGTGTGGTAACAGTTTATTTTAAAAAACATCTAAGGAAAGTGAACAGATTGCGATACTTCACAGGAAAAGAGTTAATGGATCAGGTACATGAACAAGAAATCTTCTAAAGCTTGTTATAATACTAAAATTCGTGATGTTAAAAGCAACTATAAAGCAAGTATGAAGGCGTCAATCTTCAGAAAACCTCTTTTCACAAACTCTTGGCATCCTCGTTGAATTTTTTCAATGATGTAAGCAACGGATTAGAGTCCTTCAAGAAGCCTTTCTAGGAGAACACTCATTAATTCATTTTCACGTGTTTGTTATATTTTCCATCAGTTCCAAGTTCTTAAGTTTCCTTTCTTTACATCAACCTTCAGGTTTAACTGTTTTCTGATGTTTACCTATTTTTGCTTAATTTATTTCTGCTTTTGATCTGAAATATACAAGAACCAAAGGATGGTTTTAAAACTCGTTAGTTATAGCACCTATCGTGCTGAGATAAAAAGCTAGAGAAATAACTAAAATTCTCAGCGTTGTAAATCTTATTCAAAAGAAAAACGTCCACACACAATGCTTTTCTCGAAAACGCTGAATATCACAAATTTTATCTCGAAAGTCTTAAGGATAAGATGAGCCCAAATACAGTTTTACACACCATAGTAGAAGATTAATAAGTGACAAACTGTTTAGTGATTGTGTTAGGTCTTCTAAAAGTTGAACAGGACGAGTTGGTCATATCACATCACAAAGGCAACGTTAAACGTAAAGTGCGTTCATTGTCAAAAGAAGTGTTGTAGCGATGAACATATCGATCAATGATCACCCGTCGAACAAGCAATGCTTCACAGAACACAAAACCTTGTCCAGTATGCTAGGTAGAGGATTTTCAAGAGACTTTATCACAATGAATCAAATCCACTAATACATTCTGGATCGTATATTACGAGTTCTGATACATCTACCTGTCGATGATTTAATAACCTGAAGGCTTCTGATTGGTCTTTCGCCTAAAATCACCACATGCGTGGATTCCATCGGAATCAACAGTTATTCCTTGCACGATTCCCTCGAACCCGCTTGTGTTACGGAACTTTTGACCGAATTCCGTCATCAGAATTTTCTTCAGTTCCTAAATATTTACGTTGTTATCTTATTTTAGAGAACTATATAAAGCTCGCAGTGGTTGAAGGCACCACTACATCACACACGTAGAATCGTTCCCCACGCCCATGGCCTTCCATCCCTTCGGGGTCGACAAATTGCTACCAGACTTTTCTGGGAGGATAACGGAACTGGCTCGATACATCGATAGGCCACCGCGAGTTATTGTAAAGGCCAGCTATGCATTCAATCACCACCAAACGACGCTTAATGAAGTCGAATGCATGGAGCATTCCCCAGGGATTGATCAACGCTAAGAGCTTTATCCTTTCAGTTTTTATATAAAACTCCCACCAGTTTAATTTGTAGTCGAATTGGTTTACACTTAACGTAGTGATTTTTCCCCTTCGTTGGTTTTAATGGTTCATTAATGCCACTAAAAATTCTGCGATTACTGTTGGATCACATTATTATTTAAGAGTATAAAAAGGTCGACATAAAGTCATTGTGTAGACCGAATTAGTAGATTGTAAAACACATCCCTAAGGAACCGATAAAAGCCAGGCAGGTAATCATTTATCTTTCATTAGCAATTTTTTTTTATCGTCAACTGGGTCTTTTTTCGCAATCATTCTCGTAGAGTTATATTTCCACTTCTAATGTTCAAGTTCAGTTTGTCTCTATTCAATACAAAACCTTGGAAATTAGCTTCTTAAATCAAGAATTCCTTTACTGTGAAGAAATACAAAGGAATGAAAACCATGTACTTCTTCATTAGAGCGGATTTCGGTGTACTCAGCTGGGATGTCTAAGGAAAATCAAGAACTGGGGTGTACTGCGCTTGTTTGTTGTCGTGCAAAGCCACAATCATTGAAATTGTTCTCTGATTTCCCATCAGATTCCTCATTACTGTTTAAGTGATAGTGATAACACTGATAAAAGGACAATGCTGTTGTCATTAAGGCAAACTTTGTGAGTTTTTTAGCGAGCAAAAAACGTAACAATATCTTAGAACCGATTTTCTTTAACATCTGCATGTTGTTCAGTATTTCTTTAGATGTTTAAGATCTGATTATGACTACCTCGTGCTCGCTTAACCATTTAAGCAATTATTTGGGATTTTATTGAATCGCTTTCCACTCTTCTTCCTTAAAATTCTCAGGGCAACAAACCAATCAATTATGTTATTATCTATTATTCAAGCAACACTTTACCTTTGGAAAAGAGTCATCGATTTGTGTGATATCGGGTGTAAACTGATTATGAAGCAATGGTGAATCGACGGCTTGTTTGATGCTTTCGCCAAAAATCAACGATCGAACGATCGCCTGAAATTCGCCGATTCAATCAGATCAGATCATTCTTTGCTCTCGGTGAGCCGAGTCTGTGTTGATAGTATGCCTCACCTTTGCCACTGAGGAAATGATTTTCGCTCCACCAGAAGCGCCGACTACCATTTTTGGCTAAACGATCACAACTTAGAACTTAGTTTCAGCTAAAAATTAAAGGTGTTTCAAAATAGTCATTGCATTTTTTTTGAATTTCTACCTGCTGAAGTAGAATCGCAGTCTACTATATGATGGGCATATAATTCCTATTGTAGTGGTCTTCCAAATATTAACAGCGTCTGAATAGCTATTCGATGCTTTTAGGGAAAAAACTCTGGAGATTACGAATTGATGAAATAGCTGATGACACGTATGAGTTCTGATTAATCATTAAGGGCTTTAATAAGAAGCTTCTTTTCTGCTTTCACATTTTGTTCCAGTCCATGATCTAATAGTTCTTCTTGTGGAATTCACTGATAGGGAGTTGGAACGGATGCATCTCAGCACCAATCTTCAGAAATTATTCATTTTCTTTAAAAATTTCATCTTATAAGAAAGAAGGGTCAACTGGTGAACAAAGAGTGCCTCAGTTTGTCAAGTCAACTGAACTTTTGAGGGATTCAAGCCGAGTCGAGTAGATCCTTCCATAATTAAAGTCGTTCAAGTGCTTGCCGTGGCCGTGGAATTGATCGATGTCTTTGTAATAAATTCTTACGATATTACCACGACCTTACGATATTCCGATACGAATCTTACGATATTCTTTCACAGATTTCTCATCAATAAGGCTTTTTTAAAACTCTTCCCTTCAAACTACTACACAATCGTCAAAAAGAAAGAAATGGAATTTAAACTGACATCTCTTGTTTTTCTGTCAAATATGACCATCGGACACATGCTGCTCATCGGTCGCTTTCCTGGTTCAATGAAGTTCGTTTCCGAAGGAGCGAATCCGAACCTTTATATGATTTCTATTGATAGTCAATTGCTTTCAAGTGTCTTCAAAAGAGTAAATTCTTAGGAACCCGCGAATACTGTATGTTTCTGGGAAAATACTGAACACGAATGAAGGTGCAAGTCAATTTCCGAAGATAAGACAAAACCCTAGGAGATTCAACACATCAGGATAAGTTGCTGTAATGGGTCACGTTTAACCTCATGTCATTGTGAACTTTAATAACCGAACTAAAGAACAAATATTTCGGAATAAAAGCAATATTTTGAAAAATTATCTCGCCATTAAAACAATATGGAACTTGATTCCAGCAAGTGCACAGGCTTTAACTTTACTGTAAAATTAAAAGTAGTTGTCAGCAACCCTGCTCTGTTGCCAATACAGCAAAAGAAATAGTTCGCAAAAAAACATAATACTAGTGCTTACAGGAAATATTACGCTATAAAAGTTGCAACGGTAAAAGTTGTCGGAATATAAAAGGAGATGTGGAGTGCGTCGTTTTCTTGTTCAGCAATCGCGAGGTTTTTAAACAGCATACATTTACTTCCATAGAGAAACACAATACAATACAACGCTAGCTGACGTTTCGGCAGTATCGCCTTCTTCAGAACCTGGAAGGGCATACTATATACAATCTACTAGGCCAAACGCTTCTATAACACAAAAAGACGAAAACTCTATGGTAATTACATGATCAACAGGTTCTCGAAACACTCACCGCCTTTTGCGTGACTTCCAATGAGGAAGTTTAGAACAGCTGATTATAGTCGTTCCGTTTTTAAACGTTCAAATAAGCCTATCAAGTGGCGGTTACTCTACAAAGTGGTACTGAAAGCCAAATAACAAGAACATCCTCGTTCATTTCCTTTCTTCCCACCTCTCACACAGAAAGATGGCGATTGTGAGAAACATGTTTCGAACACACCTCTGTGTGCACTACCAGGGAACTAAAGGAAGAATCGCGACTTGGCTCGGCAAATAGCCATCTCCAATGGCTACGAAATAGTAAACCCACGAGATAAGTTTACAAGGAGAACGAAGCGCCCGCGCGAAACACTTGGCCAAAACAAAATCCCGTTTATGTCGCCTTTTATAAGCGATGAAGTAAGCGCAGCTATAAAACGATGCTTAAGAAGGGCAGGTCTAGAGGAATCGGTAGCGATAGTTGAAATACCACCGGCTACTCTACGTCGTCAATTAGTTCGTAACCGCCTGTATGACCGCTTATGTGAAACAACAAATTGCGTAATTTGCCCTTACGGGTGGGAAGGTGATTGCATGAGTTCAGGTACGACATACCTGATCTCTCGTAATAATTGCGGAGATGAATATATTGGCGAAACGGGCAGACCTTTGTGTATCCGTATAAAAGAACACCTAGATGGCAAACGGAAACTAAGACGAAGCACCCCACTAGGCACGCATAGGATACAAAAGCATAGCGAAGACGGTTTTGAAGTAAATCCTTGCATAGGAGACTAAAACACCAGCGCGAAAACTTTTCGAGGCTTTTCGATAAATGCCAAAACCCTACAATGAATAGCAGGGATGAATGACCAGAGGTCATACGAGACCTAACCCCGTATATTCGCATCAACTTCTGATGTGGCATGCGACAACCACATGCGACTATAATCAGTTGTTCTATCCTTCCTCATTGGAAGTTATGTAAAAAAGCGGTGAATGTTCCGAGAAGTTGTTGATCGTGTAATTACCAAAGAGTCTTTCGTCTTTGTGTAAGTGTTATTGAAGCTTTTGGCCTAGTAAATTGTATATCAGTATACTCTTCCTGGCTCTGAAGAAGACGATACTGCGGAAACGTCAGCTTCGATTGTGTTGTATGTGTGTTATTGTATGGAAGTAAATGTATGCTGTTTAACAACCTCGCGATTCAAGGAAACGACGCATTCAAATTCCAATGCTGAGGTTAAGAGAAAGTCGATCCTGGGAGTTGTAGAGTTGGAAAATTTTTCCACACAACCCGCCTTCACATCTAGTATTTTCGGATACATCTAGTGCATTCAGATCTGAGCGTTTTCTCCATTTCACTTTTTTCCTCGCATCCATCTTCCACTAAGTATGCGGACTTTGCGCATGTGGGCTACTGCTTGAGGACTATTGTCGTCCTCACGTATTTCGTTGGATAGTATTCGTATCGACTCTTCGAAAACCCCTGCGAAACTCCGATTGGAGCATTAACAGCGGTAAGAAGCAGTAGAGCGAACTGAATATTGAGCTCATAACAGAAGAAATGACTGAAGTCTTAACCCATTAGCATCGGGATGAGACATATATGATGCACTATCTCCCTGGTAAAACTGACTAAAATGAGTCAATATATATTACACGTTTTCTATTCGACTGGCTATTTTGGTGCACTTTATCAAGCATTCGAAAACTCGTGCAAAATATGTTGTGGAGGACATCCGTAACGGCATGAAATGAGGTGTATTTCCATTTGCTCAAAAAATCATTGCTTGGCACGACAAAAAAGTTGTATGGTGGAGGCGCCATTTGGACCAATTTTTGGAGCCAGCTCGACTGATTTTTGGGGTCAACCAAGTACCTCCTACTTCTTCCAGTCCATCTTTAATGAGTAGGTAAGTTGGTTGGTTCCAGAATTCTACGGTATTATCTCCGGTACTTCGAATCTATAAAAGACAGCGATATGTCTGTGACATAGACATGAGAATGCATTAGCGTGACTAGCCCAGGATTCCAGGAAGAGTGAACTCAACCAATAATCAACGGCGTTTATAATTCAAAAAGAAGGTCAAAAATTCTCAATCATGAGCTGAAACCGCGCACAAATCCGAATGAAAATGGGTCCGAGGAAATGAGTCGATTATAGGACGCGTTATGATTCACACAATATTTTATGACAGAGAATCTTATACGAGAAACAATTCAAAGATCGACTGAAAAAACTAAACCCATTCGCCATGCCAGGGGTCGAGAAGTCATCCATCTCATCATTCCAGATGATTCCATAGGTTCCTGATTCGACCGTGGCTCCGAACCTTAATAGGGAAACGTAGTAACATATCGTTTGTTTTTTCTCATCTTCATTTTTTGTGTCCAATTTCTATAATTAACTAAACAGTTCTGCATATCTCTAGTTACCTCACGACTAATTTCCATTGTCTTGTTTCAGTTGCTCTATTTTTTGCAATGCCTGAGGTTGCTTTTCCGTTATTTGACTACTACTGAATTTATTTAACAGATAATTAGAAAAAAATAAAGTAAGATTTTGATTTTTTTCTAGGTCTAAAGAAAAAAATACCATCGATTGATTGTTGAGGTTGCGGAGACTCCATTGCCATATTCATCAAGCACTGAAACATGTGACGTTCCATGGTCCGGAACCTGAAATACACTTTGGTATTCTTAAGCTTCTTTAGCCAAGAACATGGCAAAGATTTCAACACAGAGCGTTTTTTTTTGCTGCTTGATGTAGGAGGAAAAATGACAAAAAAAGGATAGAGGACACGGCGTTGATTAATTCCTTGATGATGCAGCTTGCACTTTTATTTTGTGCTGAGCACTTTTGATCTGAGCGTACTCTTTAAGCTATGATCAAAACCTAATTCCGTTGTTTGTGTGCACTGATTAGGTAAATGTATATTTACGTGCTCACTTGAGAAATATTCGAGCTTTTACCCATAAGATTGCCAGTAATTTTACGACGTTTATGGTCTATAGTAAATATAAATGTTTGCCTAGTAATTTTGTCTTAGTCGTATTTCTAAAACAATAGACACCAAATGGTTCACTACACATGAAAAATATAAAAGAGAGGCTAAACTCTCCTTATGAATCTCTGAGGTAAGCCCCATCATTCGACTTCATCAGGCATCGTCAGAGGTGACTGAATGCATATCTGGCCTATACAGTGATCCGAGGTGGCCTAACGCTTTATCTAGTCAGTGTTGTTGCTGTCCTCTCAGATAGGTTTGGTACCAATTTGGCGAACCCGGAGGGATGGAAGACTTCTTGGTCAACCTGGAGCACCACCTCTATGTATCGCAGCGCACCTCTAACCACTGCACTATACGCGCCCTTTCAAAAAAACTAGTAGAGAAGCAGTTATTATCGATATGTAGTTAATTTCCGAGGGTCAAAAAATGGCAACAGGTAATTTTTCTGAAAAAGACGGCACACCTGTGAGTAAATGTTTCCTCCATAGTAAGCCGACGGCTGTGCTACGTTTCTCATACGCCTCAGCACCCAATTGGTGTAATCATTCGTAGTCAAATTCTTTGCTAGTGAATAAGCCGAAGGCACAAATGCCACATCTCCAAGAAGTGTTCTGAAGAGAGAGAACTTTTCATTATTTGCAAAAGAATAACAGTTTACACATAGGTTACACTAAAAACAACATATAAACCAACGCTGGGAATGTAGTACAATCTTCGCTCATTTTCAAATGTTTAACTACAAATTATAAATTATCTGACTAAGTGGACTCAGCCTGTTACATCAACCAGAATCGGTTGGTCAAATAATTGCAGGAATCGCTGCTGTTCTATTAATTAGTTCTGTACTGGAAGAACTCCTGGCGCAAGCAACAAAGTCAACTGTATATTGTCAGAACCTAGTAACCTTCCAGAATGCTTATCACACGATTCCAAGGAAACCTTCGCTAAACTGGCAGTCAACATGTGAATGAAAAGAGACCAGCACCATACACAACGCTACCATCTTCACGATTGACATATGCAGGTTAAAGAACCGAAGGAAAAAGTGCGCCATGAGCTACACGACCTACATGAGGACAGACTATTTACGTATTGACCAAGCAACGCAGTGATAGTGATGCCGATTATCGCGAGAGTGGTGCTGCTTGCTTCGATCCCGCCTCGGGATCACTAAGCCTTTCATCCCATCCGAGTCAGGAAAATGTTACCGGCCTTATCTGGCTAAAGTGCTCTCTCTGCATTCCAATTGGAAACGCTCCGGTCTTGCAATCTCAGGACTCAAGCAAGACTCGACTCGAGTAATATTCAAGAACATATATAAAGAAGACGAAAATTTTCGATCAAACACCAGCTGATTCCAAACGCAGAAAAAGTTGAAGAACCTTCGTGCACAGTCGATGCAAGAAGACCAATGGGATGCGAGAAGTGCTGGGATCTATACAGTCGATGTGAAAGACGGTTCGCATGAAATGAAAGTCAAAAATAAAGGGAGAACAATAATACCCAGTGATGATTTGCCGCCATAGTGCCTAATAAATTTCCTAACCATCGGACCAGTTTGAGATCACCACCCAACATGGCCATCCATTCCTATGAAATGCACATTTTCCTTGTGAAGCTCAGTTACGTGTAAACATCCGCCGGAAAGTGCTGCTGTACTCCGATGACCTAGGTCAGTGGTAGACTTCCAATAGAGAAAATCTCACGTGGTCAACAAAGCTCTAAGAAAGTGGAGATTTTCTTGGGTTTCTCGTCACTATGGGTCATTTAAGAATAAATTTCAAATTGTAGTATTAAAAATTGAAAAAAAATTCAAAAGTGTTTGGAGGCTTTCCTCACTTCACTTGACAAATGTGTAATAATGAAAAAATTCCTTATCAGTTAGATGTGGAGATAACGAAAAAGCATCTTGAAGATGCTTCGCTTTATCGCCATCATCTGAGAAGGAATTTAAAAGAAAATACCGAAAATTGAACCACGAATGGGCCAAAATGGCAAAGGCTGCCGGTTTAAAACCATCAGTTATCTCTCAACCAAAAATTGATTTACCAACATACCCCGTCTTGTACTTACTTATAAAAATTCATAAGTTAGTATCCAGCGATGATCTTGCGTCTACCGACTCTTTAAGGTTAGACCTATCATTAGCTGCATAGACGGGCCAACGGACAGGATAACATGGTTTTTAACACTAATATTTAACCAGTTGTTGAAACACATTCCAGCCCATCTTACGAATACCAAGATGTTTCTGGATCGTCTACGTACTGCGCAGCCCAACAGCGCGTGCGTGGTGGAGTCCTTCGACGTTACCGCCCATTATACAAACGTGTCGAATGACTCCGCAATGCGAGCCATATTCGGACTCCTTACACAACACGAAGAAGAAATAAACATGTATGGCTTCAAGATAGAGCACTTGATGGCATTCTTAAAAGAATGCTTGAGCTGATCAATCTTCAGATGGTCCGGAAAGTACTACGCTCAAATAAGAGGGTTGGCAATGGGACAACGACTGGCTCCAGGCCTTGCCATTGCATTTATGTCTAAAGTGGAAGCACCGGTGACTGATCTCGGGCCGCTACTCTACTGTAGGTGTATAGACGACTGCTTTGTCCTTTGCTGAACACAAGATGAAATAGACAAATGTTTCGAGTTGTTAAATGCACAGTCAGAGTATATCAAGTTCACCCGAGAAATGCCGAAAGAAAAATGGCTTCCATTCCTAAACGTACAGATTCACCTGTCAAAAAATGGCTGCATTATAAAGTGGTACCGAAAGCCAAGTAGTAAAAACATCTTGGTTCATTACCTCTTCTCTCACCCCTCTCACACGAAAAGGGCGCTTATAAGAAACATGTTTCGAACAGCAACCAACGTGTGCACGGGAGGAGAGCAGAGAGAGGAGCCCCGGAACTTGGCACGGCAAATAGCCGTTTCTAATGGCTACGAAACTGTAGCTCAGGATAGGTGTAGGGAAGATCCTAGGCCTCCAAACGGCAACTCTATCTCAGACGATGTAATTACAGCTATAAAACGCTGCTTAAGAAAGGCGGGTTTGTTTATCCTACCCTTCATTTCAAATGATATAAGTACAGCTATAAAACGCTGCTTGAGAAGAGCGGGCTTAGAGAATTCGGTAAACGTAGTTGAAATACCACCGAGTAATCTTAAGCGCCAGCTAGTTCGTAACCGCCTATATGACCGTCTATGTGCAACTCAATATTGCACAATTTGCCCCAGTGATAGAGATGGTGATTGCATGAGCTCGGGTATAGTTTATCTGATCTCCTGTAAGACGTGCGGAGACGAATACATTGGCGAAACGGGCAGACCCCTCTGTGTCCGCATAAAAGAACACCTAGCCGGCAAACGTAAACCAAATACCCCGCTAGGCACGCATAGGACCCAAAGACATAACGGGGAGGACTTTGAAGTATGTGTAACGATCCTTGCACACGAATCAAGAACACAAGCGCGCAAAACTCTCGAGACATTCTGGATCAATTCCAGAAATTCGGAAATGAACCGCAGGGAAGAATGCCTCATTATCACGCATGATATAGGGCAGTATATAAGACTGCTATTCTGATGGGAGGGGCTCGTTGTGCTTCCATGTGATTTCTGTGCGGTTGGTCGCTACGTGACATACTCAGTGGAAGACTCATAGAAAGCGGTGAGTGTGCAAAGCTGTGTTCAATGTGATTGAAATCTTGGCTTAGAGTTTCTTTGTTTGGTTATGGAGGCGTCTGGCCGAGCAGATTGCTATCAACTTGACCTTTCCAGGCTCCGAGAAAGGCGAAATCCGCCGAAACGTCAGTTTATTCGTGAATAATGAATAATAACACCTCGCGTTTGCTCAACAAAAATGCGAAGAATTACTTGATCAATGCCGAAGTTAATAGGAAGTCGGTCGTGGGAGTTTAAAAAAACCACAGTAACTCGGAATATCAATAGTTTCACGGTGTTCAAAAAAAAGTGAAATTTGCAAACTTCCTAACATCTTCTAATTGAAAAGTTCGACAAGTAATGAAAGAACAGCGAAATCCAAGAACAGAACATATCTTACCGTTGGGCATAGGCGAACTTCATGGATTCGATGAAGTGGTGAATAACCTTTGGATCGCTAAGAATGTCAGCTTCGTGTCCTACCGGATAAAGGCCTGGAACGTGTGAGGTGTGAAAAGTGTAAGGGGTTAGAATCGTCACGACTGTTCGTTCTGTTCGACTGTTTTCGTATTCTCCTTCATCACACTGCTATGTTTCATTACCAATTAACTATGTTGTAACTTGTAAACTAACTAAGTCAATGTAACCTTCTATTTGCCGCATACTACAGTTTTCAAGGCAGGGTATAATGTGAGTTGTGGTTGAATCTCATTCGACTACAGCCTCAACTCAATTGGGTTTAATACCGATTTGGGCTCCCCTGATCAATCCCGATGATGGATTATTGCTGATGGCAGCGTTGGGTAGAAAACTCGCTGAGAGGAACGCAGAGCGATGGCCTCCGTAGCGCAATGTGTAATGCGCGAGCCTCCGGAAAGGAAAATAGTGGTTCGATCTGGCCCGGAGCCCAAGTTTTGCGAATATCTCGGCATCAGCATGCAAATCAAATGCCAATGGTTTAACATAGGTTTTTGAAAGCTCTTAAAATATAATAATTTTCAAAAAACAACAGCGCTCCAGTAAACAACCATGAACGATCTATTGGAACAACGTAGGAAAATTGCTCTCACTTTCATTTGTTAACACCAATGTATGGTAACACTAAAGTCCTGATTTTGTATGACCATAATTCATCAAGAAAAGTTCGCTTATATAAAAATTCATCCACTATTGCTCTGCAGACCATCAAGAATCTCAAGGAGGTCAGCGACACACCAGACATCACTGAGACGATGAGCTGAGTGACGGAGAACGACGATGGCGGTGGTCCGCCACACATGGCAAGATCGCCGCGGAAATGAACGTGCTCCATTGCTTCGTAAACTACTGGTTCGTACGTAGCCAGATCCTCCTTAGTGATAAGACCACCTGAAATTCTCCTATTTTTTCCTTGCTTTTGTTTAAGAGGACGAAAAAAACAATACAAGAATGAGGATTTAAACTTCGAGCTTAGCTCACTTTTATTTATTCCCTTTATTTTTCCACCAGGGATGTTTTTCGACAAGTACTTTTTTGTCGTCATTGAATAAGAAAGTTGAAAACTGAGTACGGCAAATGCTTTTGGAGACACAAGTCTCCGAATGTGATAGGTACGAGGGCGATCAAAAGCAGATGTACTTCGTACCAAACAGCGACAGAAAACTTCCTAGATAGCAATTCTGCTACATTTGATAGGATGACTCCGACCTACATAAGCCAATAATTGATCACGGATAATCAGAATGTGTCTGGAACAGAAAGCAATGCCTTCCTTGTGTGCTGCATAGTATTATAATCCTAAATGCTAAGGCTTACCAACCAAAAAACAACTTCAGTGGCCGCTTAGCCTTCTTCGCTGAAGTTTGATGCCTACTGCATTGTAGAGAATTCCTCTATCAGATAGAGAATTCTCTATCTACCTAACTAATACATTCTATGGGTCAATGGCGACCGCGTTGCTACAACGCCGCGTGCGTGCCCTGCGTTCGTGTCCCGTTCTGACCAATGGGCAGCCGCTCGTTCGAACGTAACCACGCCCACTATGACCATCATTTGGCCCGGCGATGCCGTGGAGAGCGCCGTCGCCAGCTCCATCATTATTTCCTTCCTACTCACTCTTTCCTTGCGGATTCATTGGCTTAGCTCGCAATGATACTAAATGTAATCCTTAGCTCTTCCATTGCTGATATATTGATGTTGTCGGTGATTCTCATGTAATTACGCTGTGTGTTAACGCATTCTATTAGTTAAAAACCCGCTGAACCACCTTACACGTATTTTATTGTACATACAATACAAATCTCATCGCATTGCTGTGTAAATAGTATGTGTACACAAATAATAGTTTAGTTACCCAAGTTTAAGGCACCTTACAAACAATCCTTCACTCCTGCTCACTCCCGCAAACGCTCAGTCGTCAACCACATGCGACTATAATTAGCTGTTTTAAACTTCCTCATTGGAAGTCACGAAAAAGCGGCTCTGAAGAAGGCGATACTGCCGAAACGTCAGCTAGCGTTGTATTGTATTGTGTTTTTATGGAAGTAAATGTATGCTGTTTAAAAACCTCGCGATTGCTGAACAAGAAAACGACACATTCATATTCCAATGCCGAGGTTAAGAGAAAGTCGATCCTGGGAGCTCTTCATATTCTTGCGCTGTGGACTGTTACATGCATAAGTAGTGATCGTCCTCATTAATGTATAAACCAGTTACAAACTTGATGGACCACAGGAATTAGTTTTATTCGGTTTTCTCCTTTGTTTCCTTAAAGATGACCGATAGGGATGCGTGTAGTGCAGTACTTAGAGGTGCCTTGCGATATATATGAGTTCGATTCCGCGCTTCTCGCTTACCAAGCGCTTCATGTCTCCATGGTCTACATTGGCAGGGCAAAACTGTCTAAGAAGATAGAAACACTGACTCGATAGATAGATAGGCCACTACGAATCACTGAATAGGCCAGATATGCATTCAATCACCTCGAGCAATGTTTGATGACGTCCAATGCATGTAGCAGTTCTTAGATATCTGATTAACGCTTGAAGTGTTGCTCTTTTATTCATTGTTTCGTTAAATCCGCCATCGTAGTTTACCGCCTCAATATGGATGTTGTGTGTTCTCGGATGTTCAACTACGTGGTGTAATGGCCTAGCGTGGACCACAATACCTCTCAAAATGAAAAAAAATCAATATCTTTATAAGGAAGATCAGTTAAAAGTAAACTATTTTCGGCCGCCGCTAACATGCCAGCATGTCGTATCAACAGCTGGAACTTGTTCAAAACCTTGAAAGGCCCAAAAAAAACCGTGTTCGAATAAAACTACTGCCATGGAAGAAGATTGCGAGGGAAAGAAACGAATGGCAAATGTGCTGGTGTCCGCACAACTCGCTAAGTCGGACCATCCAAGTGTCCCAAGTAAGTAAGTTAATTATATGGTTTTGAATAGTGAATAGTTCATCATCAGGAACCCTGATATGTTGCTTAACTTGAATGGACTAGATGAAAAAACCATTTAGACCAAACTAAACAAACGGTTCTACAAGTTAAGGATGCAGCCTTTTGTGAAACTTTTCAACATTGTCCAAGATGTGTCTAATTGACGCTATTCATTTCCCTAGACTACAAAAAGCTTATATTGTGAAAGCGAAGAAAAACGACTAAAAAAAGTTGTCCACAGTCAGTCTTCCTCGCGGTGTGTGTGCGAGTCTTCGTCTTCGAGCAATACTCCACTTCAAAAGATTAGACCCGACATAACAACTAGGATCCACACCACGTCGGCGAAGGACTGTGGATAGTTGACTAGAACCATCCACTCTATAGAAGACGAAGACGTCAAAATGCTAACAAAGTAAAAAATTTTTTTCATCAAGCTTAGTTGGTTTATCTATGAGAGGAAATAGAATAACATAATTCTGTTGAATGGATTTTAAAAACCAACAAGTGCATACATGAGCAGAGAACAAACCTCCTTCTGCCATCTCCTTGGCAATTGTGTCAGCCATTTTGCCCCTGTAAAACAGTCTTATCGGGTCCTCCGACTTCGCAATCATTTCCAGTGTTTTGGCCAGTTTGGATCGACGTAGTAAATCGCCAGCTTTGTAGGTTGAGTTTGTAAACGGATTGATCCATGACCTGATAATTTACAATTTAAATGCTCAGGGCTATGGCAAACATTGACTACAGTGAAAGTAAAACAATTTTCTACCTTCTCACTTTTTGATTTTTTAAACCTGCTTTCTTACAAGTTTTAACAATCCTATTTCCTCGTTAAGAATAAGCTCTTACTTCATGGTGGGAGATTCGCGGAAATGAGCTTCTTTCACTTTCATGACATAATCGAGAAAAACCGATACTGGAACTCCTTCTCGACAAAGTTGAACTGACGGTAGAATAAGGTCTTTCCAAGAGACACGGCCTGCAAAATGTTTTTAAAACATAAAGTAAATCAGAATGGTGATTTAACATTGGTAAGAAATGAGTGCATCCAACAGATATCGTACAGTGGAAGCTTGGAAGGCTGATAAGCGAAGCCTAAGCTGGAAAGTGGGAAGAACATAAGGTATTAAAAAACAAACTATTATCAAAGGATAGTTATATCAATAATAACCGTCCTGTAAAAAAGCGCTCTGCCCAATGAGATAGCTCCATTCGCGCGGTGTTCCACTGGAGAAAACACGCCTCGGCACGACTACGAAGACACCACACCGCCGACTCGGATCGTCGGCTCTGATTAAGACGAAGACATCGAAACGTTAGCCGAATAAAACATAACAACCTTTGTGAACTTTACAATCCAGGAAGGTACTAATATTAGTGCCGAGGTTAAATGACGTTTGGACTGAAAATTGAAGGGCTTTGTTTCAAAAGCGTGGAGCTAACCTGGGATAAAACCACATACCCTCTAGCCTCCGCCACCTACCCCATCATAGCAGAGCACTCGGTTTGCTTCTTCACAAGAGCTCTAAGGGTAAAGACTTTCAAGACAATGTTACGCCGCTTTCGGCGTCCAAGGAGTCCAGCTAACTCAGCAGCCTTCGCGCGCGGTGCACCAATGGAGATTTTATTGGTTGGCACTGACTCAGTGATAAATACTGAATGATGGGATCTCAAGTACTTTAGTATCACTGATATCCTTAGGATTTCGATTCCACGAAGGGTTGTTCGTTTCACTGAATTCTTGGCTTCGATAATTGAGGATGTACTCACCAGAACCATACTGTGAAAATGCCAACCAGTACCCAGCCAATTCTCCTGGCGTCGCTACTGCTCTGAAGCCTAAAACATGTAGTGTTTGCGTTATCCAAAGTATTTTTAGTGTCTTCCAGTAGTTTCCATAACTAAGAATTTGAGTGCGAGGTATCTGTGGCGCAATTAACTAACTAACTGTTTGATTAATAACTTCACATACTCGTAAATACTAGGCCATTATCGGTTTAACCACTAGTTTGGTTGGAACTCATAAGAAAAGGAGTGAAAAAAACTTCGAAAAGCGCCATCGATGGGGTTATGGGAAAGGGACCTTGTTTTCAAGACATATTCGTTTTTCATTGCAAAGATTCCCTCCTCAAGTATCGAAGGTAATGATTGGGCGAGATTTCTTCCACCAATTCTTCTTCGAGGCCTATTGTGTTAAAATTTGAATTTTTGTTTGCCGTTATCTTCTACATGATTGAGCTAATACGAGGTTAATATAAACCTTTATTCTGTTCGCATTTCGCCTTCTTCAGAGCTATGTCGATCCGAGTCGATGGCCCACAGCTGGTCGTTGTTGTGATGTGGATGTTCGTTGCCGCATCGAGTCGAAACCAGTGAAGCGAGCACAGTTCGAATGAAGGATCTTTCTCGGTGGTGCGTTTTCACACACGACGGGTGTTGATCGATTGCCGCGTCCATCTTGGGTGGGCTATGCCTTTTGTAGCAGTACTCCACTTGCTGACAAGAAGCGTGGCAAGCAATATTGTTAATATATTAGCCTGAACCAGCCACATTCCTCACCCATTTAAGACTCTGTGCGAGTGGCTTTCACCGAATAATTGGTAGACCAATAAACAGCAAAACTGGGAGTGTTGAAAGCAGACTATTGAACTCGGTACGAAGACGAAAACACCTCATCGAGAAGACGAACGACTGCGGACTGCCATGAGCTCGGATAATCAACTCTGATGAAGCAACCTTCTGTTAGCGTATCAATGAATTGAGGTATATTGAAAACTGAGAGTGTTCGAAAAAAAGATGTGTTCCATGCGGATAAAATTAGTACTTTGACTTTTCTGCTAAGGTTAAAAGAGTGTGTGACTGAGTAAATTTCATGTAAATTTGGCGTTTCCAGGTCCTCAATAAGGCGAAACCGCCAGCCAGAATTGAAGGAAACGTGTTGTCAACAATCTCATTCCTACTCAAAAATAAAACACTGACTTATTCAACAATCTCAAGGTTGGTAGAAGGGAAGCCGATCCTTAGAATATTCTATTCAACTTCTATCCTTATGTCTTACTTTTAACCCATTTTGTTCTACTTGTTTTTATACCGCGAGTAGCTTTCCCACTGGTCTCCCTCATTAAGGGATCTCTTGCCAGTTAGTCGTGAAGCAACGTGGAACGTCCACAGGTGGCGAATAGGGGGTCAATCGCCGATCTAAAGAGACTTTTGCTTCCTTAAGATGCTAGAGGACCCGGTAAACCCAGGAAATGGACTCCGTTTCTTCTGTGCCGAGGTGGCACATATCTTCTTTCTTTACGAGGACGATTTTATGCATGCATACGTGGGTGCGTTCTCGCTAAGGCGGACTGCATTCTACGAGTCAAATCGGAAAAAGTCTGCATTCATCTAAGACGGAATTATATGGGAGCCGGTTAGAAGTCGCCTCCAACGAATAAGCTCGCCGTCTCCTCTGGAAGGGACTGGCAAAATACCGGTGAGTAAACCCACCCTGGACGTTCAGAGCTTGGCAAGCAATACGTGAGTATTTAAAAGCTAAACACGATAAAATAAACAGCACTCATTGCTCTAGGTCAGAAAGAGTTCCCAATTCGGCAGCGTCCGTAGGGCGAGTGTGGACAGGTTGCTAAAACCTCAGGCACATTCCAGGCTGCTTAAACCGCAAAAGACTAAAAACTGAATTTGAGCCCTCAACACAGATTTTGATCACGGCGGCAAGAATAATAAGATACGAAATCATCGGCCTGGGCGAGACGATACGACGCCACCCATTAAATGCCGTCTATGACACCGGAGAAGAATTGTTCCTCGGGACACGCGACAGTAGGGGAGTCGGCGGCGTCGGCGTTCTCGTTAACACGAGTTTGTCCAAGAACATCGATTCGAACAACTAACAACCCGAACTGGGCGTTTACGATTAAAAAGATGTGGATCAAAACTGGCTTTGACAACTGTAGTCGTTCATGTACCGACATCAAACTATGACGAAGAAAAAGTCGAAGCATTTTATTTGGATTTAGAGAAGTTCTACAGGGAAGACCATACATTCTTTAAAATCATAATCGGAGAATTTAACACTAGGACTGGACTATGAAGAACATTTGAAGAACCTCACATTGGAACCCACGGATTAGAATGGAACGAATTGGGTGAGCGGCTATCTGAGTCTATCATGGCTACCAGGACCATCCATGGTAACTCGCAATTCCAGAAGCCCCACCCTCATCGCTAGGCATGGGAGACTTCTGATGGAGAGCACCATGATGAAATAGACCACGTCATAGTAAGTAGAAGGTTTTGCCTAACGATGCAGCTGTTGTCCCAAAATTCTACGCGAGATCAGACCAACAGCGATACCTACAAGCTAAAATTATTTACCGTAACTCTTGAGTGCGTCATGTAAAAATTGAAATCCATGTGAATGGGAAAATAGACGGTCGACAATTACATCGACCTCGCTTTGGTCGTGATATCGTTTTCACAACTCAAGGCATTACCCAGATTGAACGAATTCTAGCTCACTTTGACAGCGCTTGTTGAAAGAGTGGTGTACCACCAAATTCAGAAAACGTTGTTCATGAGGAGCTGATTGGTTTCTATGCCCCATACACGCTCAATGGAATAAATATCGCCAATGATGCAGCCACTTCTAAGAGATAAAGGATACGGCTCTCGGTGTTGATCAACTCTTAAGGAATGCGTCATGCATTCGACTTCAATAAGTATCGTTGGAGGTGTTTGAATGCGTATCTGGCTTTTACAATGACTCACGGTGGCCCACCGATAAATCGAGACAGTGCCGCTATTTTCCCAGACAAGTCTGGTACCAATTTGCCGACTCTGGAAGGATAGAAGGCTGGGTGGACCATCGACTCGCGTTCGTGTCTCATTAGCGCCTCCAACCACTGAACCACACGCGCACCTACGTCGTGAAATCAATGTGATGAACGACTTAGCTCCAGAGCTGAGCTGAAGAAAACGAGAGGTTTGGGGAGCTTGCAAGAGTATCGGCGTTGCAGTGAAGAGAACAATGGACACCCGACTCCGTGCCAACCTTTTCGACTCAACAGTACTGCCTGCTTTAACTTCTGCGCCAGAAACCTGGTCATTGCGTATGCAGGGTGGAATATCACCCAACGTTATTGAGCACGCAATCGAAAGGACGACGCTAGATGTATCCTATTTCACACAATTAAGGGAAGGGATCCGAAGCTCTGACCTACGTCAACGATCAACAATCAAAAACACCGTTGTATAATACGCCAAAGTGTCAGCGATAAGGTGGGCTGCGCAAGTAACGCGCATGAATGGCAACCGATAGACAAAAGCCGTTAGTGACTGGATACCTCAGAATGTCAAATGTACTCCAAGAAGATCACAGAACCTATGGTCAGAGTTCTTTAAGAAAACGCTAGAATAAGGATATGGTACTCAATGCATCCTTGGAGCAAGTAGGACCGACCGGGCTACTCTCGCACGCAGACTGGAGAAGTGGAGGATTCATTGGCGCCCGCTTTAGTCACTGGACGGCCAACGGGACATAAGGTGATACAGATATTTAGGTATTTTTCATAATTGAAAAAGGCGCATGTAAGCCGTGGTCGGAGGCATACTGCAAATACAATGAATTCGATTCCGCGCTCCAGCACCACCAAGCTCTCCATCCCTCCAGGTTCAACAGATTGGTACTAGACTCAACTAGGAGGATAGTAGCACTGACTCGACACATCGGTAGGCTACTGCGAGCTTATTGTGTAGGTCAGTTGCTCATTCAATCACATCTAACGATGCTTGATGAAGTCGCATGCGTGACGCATCTCTCGAGGATTAATCAACGCCGAGAAAGTCGTTGTTAGTCTTTTATTAGTATTTTCACGGCTGGAGAATAGTTTACAATTAATCGTCAACTGCTGTTGAAAAATTATTGGCCGTTATTAGAAAACCAACAAAATTGTGAACCAGTTAACATGATATCACAGAATTTGCATTATAATTCCGTATTTGATAAATTATCTCTTTAATGATTCATTTTAAAAAAGCGCGTGTGGCACAGTGGTTGGAAGTGCCACTGCGACACACACGTGGAATCGAACCCAGCACCCATGGCCCACCAAGCCTTCCATCCCTTCGGGGTTGGCAAATTGGTACCATATTTGTCTGGGAGGATAGCAGCACTGGCTCGATACATCGGTAGGCCACCGCGAGTCATTGTAAAGGCCAGATATGTATTCAATCACTTTCAGCGATACTTGATGAAGTCGAATGCATGGTGCATTCCTCAAGGATCGACCAACACCGAGAGTTTTCTTAATGATTTGCGGATCCCATCACTTTACACATTTTATTCGTTTCCTTGCATCCGTTGTCCACGAGGATCTTCCAACCTTTCCGGGTGGCTTCAGTCGCTGCTTGAAGATTTCTATTTCACCTTGGATGTTGTAGAACACTGGTCGAGTAATTCTTTCTGGAGGCCTTAGATAGCCGGACTGGAGCATTCCCAATTGGATTGTCAAGAGTGATTTTTTTCCAGACAAGTCCGGTACCAATTTCCCGACCCCGTAGAGATGAGGAGCTTGGTTGGCTCGAAGCGGAATCGAACTAACACCATGCTCGTGACGATGGATATCACTACCACTGTGCTATCTGCCGTCATTCATGTGGTTCATTTACTTCCAATTATTCTTTACAAAAATCACAAAATTCAAATCGAGTCCTTGGAAATGTCGTTGATTTCTAATGGGAAACTGTCCAAATCTCTCCAAACGATGAATTCATAGTGATTAAATGATAGCCATATTTTTAAGAGAAGTTGATTTCTCAAGGGAATGTAACCAGTTTTCTAATTCATAACAGAATTTTAAGTACAAAAATCATTGTTAGAATAATTTCTTGTTCTAATAGATTTCCAAGGACAACAGGCAATGCTTTTAATTTCTCGTATCAATCGCCTCGTGTGACAGATATTTGTTGTTTTTCTCAAAATGAAGGAACAATAAATCAAATGTACCGATCTTCGATCCAGTGGCATCCTGTCGGAACATGTCCCGATGTGCAGCAGCTGGAGCGGTCTCTCTCGCGTTAATAGCAATACATTTTCCAGTGGTTCTGAAAAATTTCTGCGAAGTTCTGAAAAAGTTTGTGAGGGTTTATGAAGAAGCTTTGATTTAGATCGAGCACTACGATGTTCTTCATAGCCAGGCAACCCCCTTTCGAGACAGTTACGAATTGGGGTTTTGTTGATGTTTTTTAAGAGTTAACTCATAATAAGCAGGGCTGGTGAGTAAGATGGAAGGCTCTGCGTTGATCAATATCTGAGCTATGCATTGGAGTCCATTAAGCTTCCTGTAGATAGCTGAATGTATATTTGACTTATAGAATGGCATGCGATACGGGTGCCTGCGAATGAGTAAATTTTATGTTTTTGTTTTCACAGACAAGTCTGTTATCAGCTATCACGTTGGATCGCTGGTCCTAGAACTTCTTGCACTCAAACAGATTCCTCACCTCCATCTTTCATAAAGGTCTCAGGACTTTTCACTTTATGGTTCGGTTGCTGATTGCGGAATGTTTCCTTTCTTCTGAACACCGTTTAATGCTAGTCAATTCTCCCTGCAGTCATGTCCAGGTAGAGCTTTCCACTTGGATTAGAGGGCTAGGGTGAGTTCTTCTCGGACAACTTCAGTACCAATTCTCACCCTCTAAGAGATGATGAGCTAGAACCGGGGTCTAAAAAGCATTGTCATTGGGTCGGTATCACGAGCAATGAGCTGTCCTCTCAACAGATGTGGAATCGATGACGTCGAAGCGTTAACCGAATAAATTTCTTTACCAACTCTTCATAGCTCAACAATCCAAGAAGGTATTGATTACTATTTACCGAGGTTAAACGACGGTTAGTTTGAAAAATATTGCTTTTTTTTCGCTATGCGTTAACTAACATTATAATGACTGCTACAGGAAGAATTATCGGTTGAAAAATAAGCTACTATCGACGGATAGTCGTATCAACAGCAATCATCCTCTACAAAAGAATGCTGCCGGATGTGCTTTCCTCATCTGGACGATGTTCCCTTGAAGAAGATCTAACTCGACACGAAGACGAAGACTCCACATCGAGAAGACGAACAACTATGGATCGTCGGCTCAAATCATCGACTCTGATGAAGACAAAGATGGTGAAACGTTAGCCGAATAAATTTCCTTATCAACTTCGTGTTAGCTTAACAATCCAAGAAAAATGTGGAATACTAAGCATAGTAGTGAACAATAAAATTGGAAAACTGAATAACAGTGCCTACTTGTTGTACAGCGTCATTAGAAAGCCACCGCCCAGTCCACTTGACTGAGGATTTGTCACTCCTAAACAAAACATCACAGCCACTGCGGCATCAACAGCGTTCCCGCCACGTTTCAGAATATTGCTAGAAAAAGAGTTTTCAATTTATACATTATGTAGCGCAAGAAATGTTTCTATTGGGATGCAAAGCTCAATTATGCAGAACATCAGAAAGAGTCTGTGGTCATGAAAATAGGAAAAATATAAACAACAAAAAAGGTGCATAATCAGATAAAGAGAACTTCTACCTCTCCAAGCTATATGTGATTCTAGTTATTTCCTAATCAAGAGTCATTTCCGTAGAAAAAAACTCAGCTAAAAACTGCAATACATTTTTGTTACTATGTTAACTTTTTTATTTATTGCCTATTACAACTTTTCACGGCAGGGTATTATGTGTGATACAACCACAATAATGGTAAGATATTTGCAAAACCCCGAACCAGGGGTGCCTGCGGTGGGGAACCAGCGCGCTGTTATCACTTCCTAGGGCTAACGCGTTCACAACTACACCATGCGGGTCCTTTCGCCTGTCTCTAAGCTAGTTTTTTTTGTTACTATTTCAAGCATTTTTTATCAAATGAATACGAAAGAAGTTTAGGAGAAGTTTATTGCAGTATAAGAAAATTTTTGGCTTCGGGTAGAATGCTTGAATTTCGCCCTGATTCTCCACCGGGACAGGCGATTTGTAAAAACAATGTGTTAAAATTTCATAAAAGCACCTACAAATTAAATAAAAGAAGTGGCACTTATTTCCTTCTACAACAAGTTTTCGCTATCGTACCCTCCAATTTCTGAGCAGATTTGATGATCGGTTGTGACGGCAGCTTTCTTGAATTTTCCTTCCACACTTGATGACGGCGGTGGCCAGTCAAATGGCACGTTATTTTTAATCAACTAAAAAAAGGTGTAAAGAAAATTTTTGTTTAGATCTAATAATTAAAGAATACATAGGATTGTTTGCTTTTGTTAAACGTACCGCTTCACTTGATGGGTAAGTGAAGAAGAACACCAATGTGATCAGGATGAACATCACCAATAGCGCTGCGCTCAGAGTGAGGATGAATCTGAAGTCGCTGAGATCCAAAGACATTCACATTGTAACATATGATGATACTATCACGTGGTACTACTTAGCAATTCCAATCAAGAAAAATGACAATCATAAACAATATTTAAAAAACACAGCTATAGAAAAAGTTACCGGGTCTCAAACAATCTGAAATAAGTCAGTATAAGTCATACGGAAGGCACTGCAAAAGTCGCTGAAGAGACAATAATTTTTTTCATGACATCTTGATTATTTCAGTTCATATCAAAAAACCTCTTTATTTTATGTAGTCAAAAAGTGGAGCACTCTCCTTGACTAAATGTGAATGCATAAGCCATAAGGTATTTTTTATTACTTGTTATATATTATATTTTTTTACTTCGTGCGGCTAGTCTTCACGTCTACAGTGAGGATCCCCGCACTTCTTGCATTCGATTCAATTCCTCGCATCCATTACCCATGAAGGTCTTTCAGCTTTTTACCGTGGCGTCATCTGCTGCTTGAGAATTTTCATTTCATCTTGGATGTTGTGAAATTCTGGTCGAGTCGATTCTACCTAGAGTCTTGAGATAGCCGGGCTGGAGCGTTCGCAATTGGATTGCAGAGAGTGCTTTTCTTTCGGATGAGCCCAGCACCAATTTGCCGACCCGTGAGGCATGAGAGGCTTGGTGATCTTGGAATGGATAGAACATGCACCGTGCTCTTGATGATCGGCATCACTATCACTGTGCTATCCGCTCCATATATATCATATTATTATTTCCATACTGTATTTTTCTTAATTTTATTTTCTATTTTTTATTTATTTTATTTTGCTTTATTATGTATGCTAAGTATTGCATTATCACTAACTTTTTACTATATATATATATATATATCAGGAACGCGTGCGGCGCAGTGGTCGAAGGCGGCCTGCAACACAAACTCCATCGTTTTCCGTTCTCCTGGCCCAGCAAGCCTTCCACCTATCCGGTGTTGGTAAATTGGTGCCAGACTTCTCTGAGAAGATAGCGTCACTGGCTCGACGTAGGCCACGGCGCGTCATTGCAAAGGGCAGATATGCATTCAGTCACCCCCAAACGATTCTTAATGAAGTCAAATGCCTGGCGCATCCCTCAAGGATAGATCAGCGTCTTTTATATACACATATATACATACATATAAAGGTTGCTCGGAAATTAATGTCTGGCTTGTAATTCCACTCCTCTTGTATTTGTTTCAGTAACAGCTTTTCTCGAGTGGTACAACACTCTGTACCACCTACAAAGCTCATTTTCTGCATGTGTATGGTGCATAACGAAATTATAATGTAAATTGTGTTTGCCAGAAATTTTAAAAATTAAATTTCCAGTCTTTTCCCTACAGTTTACCACCTCATCGTGGCTGGGAGGTGCTCCTGGGTGTCGGGCTGAGAAGTACAGCGAGCGGATTCGTCCCACCAACAGGCTATCCCAAGCTGGAATGCAGGGTGGTGTTTTCATCAAGAAGGCTAGCAAGGAGTAACCAATACTAGGACCCACCACCGTCATGGTATCAAACTAGTTGCAAGGTGGAAAATCTCTCTCTGATCCACAAGGGCGCCGGCTGGCTGTGGTGGACTCCAGGGAACCAGGATGGCTGAAACAGTAGAACTCCGGAACAATGGAAGATGTGCTAGGTCGCGCACAACTAGTGAGTACGGGCTGCCCAAGTAGGTCTCCAAATATAAATATATGCATGTATGTGTATGCATACGTATATACATGTATATACGCACACATGCATATATATGTTTGTATATATCTTGGTTATATATCTTGATGTTATGAAACAGCAGCGCGTTTGACGCAGTGGGTAGAGGCGCCCTCCAATACACATGGATCGGCCCGCCCCATCCTCCAGTGTCACCAAGCTTTCCATCCCTCCAGAGTTGGCAAATAGGTACCAGACCTGTATGCGACAATAACAGCACTGGTTCGATACATCGCAATCATTCACCTCTAAAGATGCCTAATGGTGTTGAATGCGTGTCGCACTTCTCAGCGATTCATCAACGCTGGAAGCTTTATTCTTTTTATATTACATACTTATATATACATATATATATATATATGTCTAGAAAGCAGCTAGAACTGTCTGCCATTCAGGCGCCCTTGGTTCAAATTCGTGATGCGCTTCGAAACGTTCTAGTTTCGTATGAAATGCTGAGATATTTGCAAAACTCCGGACCGCAGGTGTATGCAGTGGGGAACGAACGAACACGCGCTGTTGTCCTTACCGTGGAGCAGCGCACTTCACCACCACACCATCTGGGTCGTTCTAGTTTCATTCTTTAATGGAATTATATTGTAAGGTCTTTAAAATATTGCGCTGAAAACGCTTTGAATTTAGCGACAAATAAAGGCCGTGGAAAGTCTACTCTCATGTGAACTGATATCTCCACAATCATGGTAAGTGTACAGGAAATATTCCTAGACTTTTAATAAATTCGTATTATTGTATCATTGCTATTGGAAAAATCAGCGATGGAGATATGGCACGAAGCAGCCATTGAATTCGTCGATTACTTCTAAAAGGTCTCAAATGTACCGGTGCAAAAGTCGGTGTTAGATTAGCAATAGGTATAATGACAGTATGATGATGATAGTGAGCAGTGCTCGATATAAAGCGTTGATGAAGAGTAATAAATATGAGGAAGTGAGTAAAATGATACAGAAAACAGTAACTAAGTTTAGAAAGAAGATAATGAATCAAGTGCTGTGAACATTTGTTCATTTCAGTAAGAGGGTGCTTATATTATAAGAGGCAATCAGAGTCGGTTGCCCACAGCTGTGCTCTTCTCACGATGTAGGTTTCCCTATCCAACCTGGCAAAGTCCAGTGGAGTGGAGCGCACTTTGAATTCGAGAATTCGGCTTAGATCATCACTACTTTGAAGATGACGAAAACATGGAGACATCAGCCAGAGAAAGAAATCTTAAAACAACCACGTAATGACTAAATAATCTGAGATAGCATCGATTTTTCGCACTGAAGTTAAATTCAAGTCGGTTCTTGAAGTAAGACTTGGAATAATTGGATACGCGGATGACCATTGTTTAGGAGTTATGCGGACGTCAGTATATTCTTCATTTACTTCATTCACTGATGATCATAATCCGTAGATGAAGTTTGTTCCGAGCATAGTGACATCGTTATCATTCCACTTTAATACTATGTCGTTATCTTAACCCTTTTATTTACTGCCTTTTTCTTTTTAATGGCAGGGTATGTTGTGGAATATAACTCGTATATAATGCTGAGATATTTGCAAAACACCGGACCGCAGGTATATGCGGTGGGGAACGAACACGCGCTGTCGTCCTTACCGGGGAACAGCGCACTTCACCACCACACCATCCGGAACCTGGAATATCTCAGCATTATATACGAACTATGTCGTTAATAGCGCGGAATGGAGGAGATTAATGTGAGCCCCAAACCCGTCCTCAGAGTATCTAAGTCGTCCAAGAAAACGCTCGAATCCATCACTTATAGTCTTTTTACTGTTATTTTGCAGATCTGTTGTAAATTGTTCTCATTACATGGCAGACTCGTTTCGGTTTTGTTTTTACGTGCATGTAGAGGCTGGGCGCATTTGGTAGTTACTTACCATCTCCTGACTTGCCACGCAGATCCTTTATTATTCAACACCTTCCACTTAAAACTTGGCTAGTTATGATATACAACGATATAACGACAATATTGCATATATAATGTTATTAATACAACAACAAAGAAGTGGCGGTACGATGAAATGTAGGTGTAGCAAATTTGAACCGTAACCTAGTCAGCAAGTGGCGATGGTGCAATGAGCAACGCGGAGCAGTAACAATGGCAAAGTGATTTCTGCAATAGTGCTCAAGTAATGCGAGAAAAAAAACAGTAGTATAATACATTATTATCTACAAAGGATATGGTCGGGTGAAAGCTGCACAGGATATAAACTTGGATCCGCAAATCGGTGGCGGTGCTTTTAAACGGTTTGAGAGCGGGGGAGGAGGCATACGGTATCTTGGAAATTATACATTTATTAGGATCTCAAAGTACACATAGGGTAAAGTGATCAAGAGCAAGAGTTTCCAAGGATGAGATATAGATGATTAAGGCACTCTCGTCCTAATCAAGGAAAGAAGAGTTTTAGTATATTACGTCATCAACATGCAACGATCGAGGAGAGCATCCAAAAGAAGTAAACTTCGTTATAAAGTAGACGAAAATACTGCCCATGAAACAACGTGCAGAAAATTTAAGAAATATATCATATAAACAAACACAGAGAGCATTCTATATGAGGTGGAAAAAGTTTGCATACTATGCTTCGAAGTTTCCGAACTTCAGTCTGTTTTTGGAAAAAGTGTTTATATTGTAGAACATCTCAAAATGTGAAATACAACCACAAGGAAGAAAGGGGAAAAGTGGTATGAGAAAGGCATACGTATTGATGGAAAATCCCCATCAAACCGTCGTTTTGCCGACTTTCATCTTCTCAAGAAGTACTAGCGAAGCAGAAATGATGACCAACGAGTTCAAGGAAGCTGGGAAAAAGATCGGATTTCGCATAAATCGAAAGAAGACCCAGTTCACGAAAAACCCATGGTACGGAGGCGAAAAAATTGAATTGGATGGCTCTCTCATTGCAGAGATCACCTCGTACGTATACCTCGGAGGATCAATGAATATGGAAAACAACATGAAGGAGGAACTGGATAGAAGAAGGAGAGCAGCTTAGGCCACATTCGGCCCTCTCAAAGAAGCCACCGACCAAATGAAGGAACCGAAAATCCGCGCTTATCTCTTTGATTCTACGATCCTCCTAGCGCTCTGTTATGCTGCAGAGACGTGGGCTGGTAATTCAACCACGTCAAAAAAACTCCACACTACCTACAAAACGCTTGAACAATATCTTCTGAAATATAGCTGGCAGACACAATATTTGGCCGGAGTGCGAAGCTCTGACCTTCGAAATCTGTCACATCTTCAAGATCCAGGAGAATATACATCGACAGAGAAACATAGATGGGCTGGTTACATAAAGAGAAGAACAGACGACAGATGGACGAAAAGAGCAGTAGAGTGGACTCTAAAAGAATACAAACGTCCCCTAGGACGACTACCGTTGGGCGGACGTGTTCGTAAACAAAGTTAATCACCTGTACCCGCGGATGCAGTTGTTTTGTAGATCACGCTATGAGACTCGCAAGAGCTAGCATATTCGAACAAGACCACCACAATGGACTACGATTGCAAGAGAAAAGAACGAATAGCATATGCGCTGCGGACCGCACAGCTCGTGAAGACGGGCAGTCCAAGTAACCAAGTAGGTAACCACAAGGATGCTGTGATATGAGCAGAGCAAAAATCGGGTCCCTATGTGGGCATGGGAGCCGCAATTATCCTCTTCGAATGTTTATGTGCTATCTACTAAAGCCACCAAGGCCCTTCGTCTTTTTTGTAGCTCTGCTTTTACGTTGTCTATGCTATTACCAATGATCGGTCAACGGGAATGGTCCAAGGAGCACAAACCAGCATTGTAGAACCACTTAAGATGAAGCTGCATTGGAAATCCCAATGTAATCTTGTGGTCTGATCTTCAAATACTCTGCAGAAAATAAGTAAAACTTCGACGTTGCTTCACCCTAGTTTTAGCTGTATAGCCGAGCACTGAGAGAGCCACAAAAAGATGTGCGTGACCTTTTGAGTTTATATGCCGATATCTGCCGATATTATATGGAAGGCTCAAACGTAACGGATTGTATTCTTTTTTTGATGAGCTTACACGAGGTTGATAATGATATTTATTTTCGGCTAACGTTTCAACGTCTTCGTCTTCCTCAGAGCCAATGATCCGAGTCGATGGTCCATGCTTGTTACTCGTCTCAACGTGGCACCTTCGCCTTCGTGTCGAGTCGGGTCTTCCTCAATGAGCCATCTCCTCGAATAAGGCATCCTCACTCAGTGATGCCCTTTTATACACGATGGTGATGGCCGATATAATGATAATGTCCGGTGATAACAGCTTGTTTTTCCTCCGGACATACATCATTGCGCACATCGTGCAGAAGTCGGATTGTGTTCATCTCCACAACTTTTGCTTCAACTGTTCCTGATGTCAAATGAATCTTTTAAAGGCAAGTATAATATTATCTTTGTAGCAAGAAAACCACCTGTTTCGGCTTGTTGGGTTTCAAACCAAGGCTTTTTCACAAATGTTGCCTCGCAAAGCATATTATGCAGCAAAACGAACAGTCTAAAAATCCTTTTTATCACCTTTATTAGTAGGATATTCGTTAGTCGTTCGCTAACCTTTTTTTTATACGGATTTAAGTGGATTTTAACAAACGATTTGGGATAAACAAGTGAAAAGCCGTTTTTCTTCAGTGAAGATGTGAGATCGAGTGCACAATTTGTAAAACGAAAGAGGTTGATGCAGGAATAATCCGTTAGCATTTCTCATAAAGCAATGGCCAGTATCCCATCACTGCTCACCAACGCTGACGAGGGCATATTATGCTCCTAAAGGTGGTTGGTTACTCACGGTGAAACTGTGGTGCAAATGTCATGAATGAAAGGTTGAGACGTATATGATACAGCTTAAGAGTCCATTACAAACAGCAACACTACATTCTCCCTCAACAGTTTGTCATAAAAAATGGAATCGATTCCGCACAGTGTTATCATCGTAAACAGACCACTCCTTTTCTCACAAATCCTTCTCATGCTTGAATCGACTCGTTGCGCTTGAAAGTCGGGTGCTATTGCAGGACGTCGGCACGCGTTGATTTCAAAGGCGTAACATCTTTTAGTTGCTGTTATAGAGTGATTTCCAAGTAACGACTCTACTTCGCAAAAAATAAGCTTTCTCAGGAGATATACGCTGCAAAGGATATTCCACTGAGACTGTTTTTATTCTTTTTAAAGAAACGCACTAGAGTCGGGTAACGTTGCTGCAGTGATTTTGTTCATCAACGGTGCTGGTTCGAACCATTCCTCTAAACACCAACTCCAGAGTCGAGAAAATGGTACAAGACTTGTCTATCCTCTAAAATCCAAGTGGGAACGCTCTAGCACTACCAAACCAGGACTGTGCAGAGAATCGACTGGACCAGCATTCCGCAACATGTACAAAGAAGACGGAAATCTTCAAGCGGCAGCCGAACGTACACACGACATCTTGGAATACCTCAGTGGATGATGGATGCGACGAAACGATTCCAGAAAAAAGTGCTGAGATCCGCACAATAGATGTGAGGATGGGTCGTGTAAAATCACATAAATGAAAAGAAGTTGAATACGCATTGACTTGAAATTGATTCTGAGACTAATCCACAGCGGTCTAAAACGAAGGATTTCCAAGCAAGATGTTAGGATCTTGCATGAAACGATGACATGAGGAAAGCATGAGTCCATAATGAAGCCTACGTCAAAGACATTTCAGGATACGAATGTCGCTCCACAGATAGCAAAGTTACATGAATTACTTGGCTTATGCTTGGGTGTATGTTCACTCTTATCCAATGGCAACATTGAATTCATCATTAGTCACTAAATCGTCGTGACAATTCCTTTGAAACTTTTTACATTACCATTTTCGTAAGAGACTCCTAGAGAGGATCCGATGTGATTGTTGTTGCAGGAATGCGCATTGCTGCAGCAGTATGCATCGTATCCATCAGTTTTTAAAAGGTGGACTCAAGAATTGGATTGCGGTAGCTCGGAAAGTCCGCAACACGCGATCAATAGCGCAACATATTTGTACGCTTCTATTTGCTCGCAGTAGTTCGCTTCATAATGTGTGCGTACTGTAATGCTTACAAATAGAAAGGAAAAAAGTCAAACAATAGAAGAAAACAACAAAATAAACAGCCACAGTAGTGAAATGTTACAGAAAATTACTGCGCAAATGATTTTTGAATTGTGAAGGAATTCTAACTAAGTACGTCGATTAAATGACAGTGTGAAATTGAAAGAGCGGATACCAACTTTAGAATCGTTAGTCCTTGAGATAACGCTGAGTGCTTCCTAGGACAAAGAATCGTTTTGTAAGCAGTTATTTACCAACTTATTTTTTTAAGTCTGGAAAGGACTGGTCCAAAGAATTCGATCGGAGTTCGTAACCTTTTGTGTGACCGTCTATGCGAAATGAACAAATACATAATTTGTCCTAACGATAGATTTAGCGACTGCACGAGTTCGGGTACGGAGTGTCTAATCTTTCCTAGAGCACGCAGACAGGAATACATTGGTGAGACGGACAGATCACCATATGTTTATGTAAAACAGCACCACTTAAAATCAAACAGAACAATCCACTAGGCACGCATAGGAAACGAAGATAGAACGGAGAGACAGGCGAAGCGAAGGACCCGCCTGGTGTGGTGGTGAACGCGTTACTCCCCGGAAAGGACAATAGCGCGTTCGGTCCTCACCGCAGACACCTGCGGTCCGGAGCTATGCAAATATCTCAGCAATCTTGTGGTGGTATTTAGCTTAAAACCCTGCCATAACAATTATAGAAGGCGGAAAATAAAAAGTAAACAACGGAAAATATATTGAAGTAAAAGTCGGTACCCCGCACAGGAATCCAGAACATCAACACGCAAAATTGTTAGGCCGTTAGTAGTAAATTCCAGAATTCCAAAAATGAAAATGCAAGGAGGAGTGCCTTGAGATTATACGTAGCAGTGCGGCATACACCAGGCTTGGGTTTTAACCTGTGCCAGGCACTTTGCTTACCCTTCTAAGATTCTGTGCTGCTAATCTCCAACAATAACTGCAAGCCTTATAAGTAACAAAGCGATGTTTAGAGGAAACTGCTTACTATGTAAATAAAATTTATGCACTAAGCTCCTTCATTGATAAGCTAACACGTAGTTCATAGTAAGAACATTATTCGGCTAACGTTTCAGTGCTTCGTTCTCCTCAGAGCCAGATTGAGCCGAGACGACCGTCCACAGTGCTTTCCTTCCTCGATTTGATCCTTCGTTATCGCATCTACTCGAATCCAGTGGAACACTGCTCGAATGGACTATCTTCACTCGGAGTTGAGTTTTTCATAAGGAGCGGTTGGTGATAGTAATGAGCATCCGTTGATAATATTTTATCATTCCACGGACAATCCATCCTGCAGCAGTCAGTATCATCATCATTTAGCGCAGAGCTTGAAATCTCATGTAATGAGTTTTTTTTCTTATGCTATGGAAGTGCTTGAGTGAGTAGCTTGCGGGTCAATTTGAAATTTCTAGGCTCTAAAGAAGGCGAAGCCACTGATACGTCACCTATTGTGGGTAAATACTGTAATAACAACCTCGTGCCTGCTCGTGAAGAAGAGACTGAATTATTGATTTTCGGCATTTTAAATTGATATAGCACACAGGAGAGACGAAAATTTCACGTTCATTGTGTTTTGATTGGCATGGCTTTTCAGTGCTCATGGATATGACATACTATTAGTGATAGAACTCAGGATCAACAACGTAAAATGATTATAAAGCGGTCCTCGACGATGACCATCGATGATGAAAAGAATGTACACAGAATCAAAAACTTCTCATCAATGAGAAATCTTTCGACTCTTACGCGGTCCAGTTTCGTCAAAAGAATTAACGCTCGTTTTTCAGCAATAAGTCATCGAACAAATAGGAACGTAAGCATGAAAAAGCAAGTTTTGGAGTTAGCATTGGCCTGAATGTGGACATCATAAGAAATGCGCATCTTCCGACGACAGGACATAGCCATTTACAAAAACAAGAGCAAAATACGCTTTCTTTTAGCTAAGAAAAGGTCTACAATATCCTTCAGTATGTGCCATGAGATCTCATTTGCACCATATTGCAAGCCAGAGAGGACAAGCTCTCCAGAAAGTTCAATGGTTCCTAGACTTTTGATTCTGAAGGAAGAAAATGTGAAAGAAAATGAAACTGCAAAGAGTAATGCACGGTAGGTTCTTTTGCGTCCGTTTTGTCCCATCTCTCCAAAATTTTTCAAAACCACCCGCAAATTTTTAAGAAGCAATCAATAGTTTCAGTGACAGCCTCTATAAAGTGCTTGAAATAATTGGCGTTTAAAGCTATTCTAAAGATTTTAGAAGCAGTATTGAGATCAAAGTATGCAGTGAATCGCGCGAGAGTGAACTTTCTCCGACGCAAGTTCTATGCTACGAAACCGCCCGTGCAACTAAGTGCATCGGAAGGAGCGAACATTTTCCGTTGCCCTGACCAATTTCTTCTCGAGAAATGTCTTTAGTTCTTTAAACATATGATCATCTGAGTCACGTATTAAATTCAGCTCTCTCAATATCCATTTCCTACCATCAAATGTAAGGCAGTTTTCCGAAAACTGGGGATCAACACCAATGATGCTGGGATAATTGCAAAACTCGGGCCTCAGGCCAGTTTTGAATCTGCGATTATCCTTTCTACCAGTTTTTTTTTTACCATAACGGTGTTATCAGCAATGGCTGAGAGTAAAGCAAAACAAAGGCCTCGTATGTGCAGGTGGCAGCATGTGAGCTCCCGAAAAGGGTAATCGTGGGTACGAATCTGACATAAGGTCCCAGTTTTGCAAATACTTCGGCATCATTGTGATTGTATTTCACATAATATCCTGCCATGAAAAAAATAATAAACAGTAAATAAAAGTTAAAATGAGAGATGACTTTTCGTCAGAAAATCGTATGGTGAGAAATTGGGACGAATAACTTGAACGTATTTCTTGGGCTACACGTTGGACATGAAAGTACGACGATAACGATGTGCGTAACGGTTTGAAATCAAGATGCGATGTGAAGATACGTCGAGAAAAAAGAACTGCGGCATTAGCAAAACCATCGCACAGCAATCTTATCCGGTCTCGTCGAGAAGTTGAGAACTCGATCATCGGAAGAAGTCCTAGTGGAAACTTGATTTCAAATACCTCTACGGCTAACTATGTTGAGAATCGAAGATTTCGTCGTAAAAGCATTTGGAAGAATTTCGCACAAAATGAAATCAAATAATAATGGATAGTTAATGATGAGCACTGAACGAGGCTAGTACACTTCATAACGTCAATCAATTTCTAATTTTATACCTACGAGTGACTAGGCCTGGATTTGATTTTCGACAACTGACGATAATTTCTTGAGCACTAGGGTAAATGAGGAGTTAAAATGTTTGAAGATTTGAAGACGAAAATTTCCTCGCTTGTATCAGTCGTGCAAAAGATTTGTATAGAATCCTTCATTTTTAAATAACTCTAGAATTTAAGTTCTCAAAAAATTGACGACGAAACTCAGATTTTCTGGAAGTACAACGTAAGTGTAGTAATCTCACTTTAACCAATGAATGCACTGAACGCCACCGTGTTCAAATTGGTGGAATCGTGTTTGTGCATTTGCTCTCACGCTTGAAATACCAAAGTGACACAAGGTAAAGGGAAAACGACGGTTCATAGGTTGAATATCATTAGAAATTCATACTTGTATAATGAGGGGACATGCAGATTATAAGCAAAGATTCGAATTGCAACTGATATATGTCAACATGAGTTAAGAGATTTTAGTTTAAATTCGGAAGCAGGTACAAAATTTTTCCACCAAATGCATTGTACTCAACGCTTCTCAATTCTTATGTGATGAGGGTAAACATATTTGATAGCGGATATTGAGTGAACAGCTTTAGAACGAACGTGACCGACGAAGAATTAGTGAGTGAGTGTTGAAACGAGTTGCTTATCCGCCAAGGGTTTCAACGATTTGTCGTGAAGATGGACCGGTCTTGTACTGGGTAGCCAGTTCGAAGTGTTTGAGGTGCAGGTATGTTTGGTGATGCAGAAGTATTCTAACAATCAAAACTAGTCACTTCAAACAACTAACTAGATTCTAGACTATACGGTACAATCTACACAAGAAGCACAAAGCGAAGTACTTTCAACATTTTCTTTTGGTATTCTAGTGGAGAACAATGAACACAATAGTAATAAAAACGGTTCTGACGCTGTAAAATAGGAAAATCTAAGAAAGATATATCGAAACTATTGGACCTACTGTTTCAATCCAGTAGTCTCGTCGGCAAGTGGTGGGCGACTGTCTAAGGCGTTCACATTGGGCACACCGATGTCTGAAATTACACCATTTCAACTTTGTCGATCGGGTAGTTACAGTAATATCTATGAAAACTGGAAAATTAGTAGAGAAGCAAAACAGTACTTGGAATATGAAGAGTTTAAGATTCAAATTATATCTGATGTATACTAATTCTAACTGTGAAGTCAAGAAAGGTAACACTAAGCAGTACTACTCCCAATAGAAAATGCTATCAGATGTGGATGAAGACATAATGAAACTTTAATTGACTTACACAACACTTAAAGATATTTCGGTCTTCATAGTTTTAGAAACAAAAATGTTTCAACAACAATAATCTAACAGAATGTTGAAATGTGGTTACGCTGAAAGTGCATCGTTGAAATTCTTTCATTGCATATTGTCCATCAATAACCTCGGCAAATATGAAAAAGATAGAAGATAAAGCTTGGCGTTGATCAATCCCTCAGGTATGTGCCATGCGTTCGACTTCATTCGGAGGTGATTGAATGCATATCTGGCCTTTCCAGTGACTTGCGGTGGCGTACCGATGTATGGAGCCAGTACTGCTATCCTCCCAAACAAATATGGTACCAATTTGTCGACCTAGGCGGATGGAAGGCTTGGTGGGCCACGGGTGTAGCGATCGACTCCACATATATGTCGCAGTGGCGCCTCCAACCACTGCGACACGCGAGCCCAGAAAATACTATTTTTGAAAAAAATGGCGTAGCGCTATCTTCACAAAAACTCAAAGATTATTCCTAGGATCGACTTTGTATTAACCTTAGCATTGGATTATAAATGCGTCGCTTCCTTGTTCACAAATAGCGAGGTTGTTATGCGGCATGCATTTAATACTTCGGTACAAAAACACATACAACACAAAAGTAGCTAGAAATCATAAAACAATGAATATTGCACTGCACGATCTATCGTAACTTAAACTCTTCGAAACCCTAGTTCTCCTCACCTCACATTTTGTTATTGGCTTGGCACGGAAGAGGAGAACACGATTTTTAAAAATTTTTGCATGACTTGACATCGCAGACCGCTTTCACTTGGAAAATTTTGGTTTTCTTATGTTTGAAAGCTAGTCGATCAACTTTTCTTGGAAACCTGGGACAGTAGTCGCCAGTTTTTTGTTGCCTGACTCGACGCAATGTCAAACTAGGATCTTGCGCATATTGAACGGCATTATAACCAATACTCTCCTCGTACCCCGATATTTACTAACAAAACGAAAAGGACTTTTCATTTGAAAGATAAAGCTAATAAAGGATTTTTTACAGAACAGGAAAAGCCATCACTGTTCTCTTACACCGCATAATAAGTGTCTGATCGTACAAAAATGGCAAGTCAAGCAGAACCAGTGATTCATTAAAGTCATTTCATGAAGTGGTAGTTAACCTAAAGCTGCAGAAATGTCTTGGAAAACTTTTCCTTATTTTTTTCACATGTAAATAAAAGGAAAAATTCATAACACACTTCCTTATCAACAGTTTTACGATTAGCATGTCGCACAAATATGAACGAGAAAAGACGAACAGAGAATGAAAACATTACTATTGCTCATACGTGCAGCATTTCATCCATGCAAAAAGTACATTGAAAGACTAACGACATTTCAATGGAGCATGACATTCACTTACAGCAAAAACGTTCTTACTTTTGCGAGGATTCAGCATTTAGAAAGATGGAGCGACTTTTTCCCACCTAGAAACATCTAGTAGGTCGCCGAGCAGTAAGTATATGCGTTAAATCGTTTCTTTCTTTAGCCAAAGTTTATAAGATCAAGAACTGATAAGGTTGCTCATTGATTAGGAGCGATGCAACAGTGGTTAGGAAAATCGCCTAATTTGATAAGTTAAGGAATATTAGTGCTTACTTAAAGACGTAGCTTCAACAAGAGTCATACGTTGAAACAATGGTGGCATCTATCAACTTGAAATAAACGTATCTCGGGTCATGTTGAATCTTATTAATTCCAGTGAAGGCTGTCAGTATCTAAGCATATTTCTCTATGGGAGAGAAAGTTTACTTCCTTACAAAACTGAGACCATTTCCTGGAGCCCAGGAGACTGAATCCTTCTTCTCTATTGCTTCAAGACTCATATTTCAGACACGAAAGCAATTGGATAGGCGGAGTATTCTCTAGAATGCCATAATAACGTTCCCCAATGTATCTTTCATGTTTGCAGTCGCTTCTGTTCCGCTGGAAATTTCGGGAATTTGAACTTTGCGGTCAATTTTCCGGAATGTTGAATTCTTAGCTCGTTTACAGTTGAAAAAACACTCCCACGTCCGACTTTCTATTAACCTCGGCATTGATTGAACAATTTTTTCTACTTCAGTTCAGCAAACACGAGGTGTTATTTTATTTCTTTATTTACGTACAAGCTGACGTTTCGGCAGATTTCACCTTCCTCAGAGCCTGGAAAGCTCAAGTTGACAATCTACACGGCTAAGCATCTCCATAACCAAACGAAACTCTTAACCAAAATTTCAGTGACGTTGAACACAGAGTCTTTGCACACTCACCGCTTTCTATGAGTCTCCCACTAAATATGTCACGTGGATACCAATCGCACAGAGTTCACATGGAATCGTAATGTGCTCTTCCCATCAGAATAACAGGCTTATATACTGCCCAATATCATCACGCGTGATAATGAGGTGTTCCTTCTTGCCGTTCATTTTCGGATTCTTGGAATTAATCTATGAAAAAACACTGTATACAAATTACAAATGCGATTTGCGACAAGTCTGTTCTGTAAATCCATGAAGCTCTGAACTCCAGTGATTAGAAAATTATCATCAGCTTTTTCAATGATGCTGAGATATTTGCAAAACTCCGGACAGCAGGTGTCTGCGGTGAGGAACGGCAGAAATCGATAGAACTATCTGAGAGACAGGCAAAACGAAGGACCCGCATGGTCTGGTGGTGAACGCGTTACTCCCCAGAAAAGACAATAGCGCGTTCGTTCCTCACCGCATACACCTGTGGTCCGGAATTTTGCAAATATCTCAGCATTTCATACGAGTTATATTTCGCAACATACCCTGCCATTAAGAAGAAAAAGGCAGTAAATAAAAGGGTTAAGATTATCTCAGCATCATTGAAATTGAAGTTATATTTCGCAATATACCCTGCCATCAAAAAGGGTAGGCAGTAAATAAAAAGGCAAAGATTATCATCAGCCTTACAAAGACAAGCTTATTCGCGAAAGCGTTTTTAAAAAACAGTGAAAACAACGGATTTTAACAGTTTTTCGATGTAGAGCTGGATCACTCATAGATGAAGATGCACATGCGATTTTCCGCTGAATTACGGCTTTAACCAGAAAATATAAAAGAACTGCTTAAGCACTTGAATACCTGGATAACCAGCTTTCAATAAAAGTGTGGATGCCAGCAAAAAGTGTCCAAGTAGTGGATTCCATGACCCACCAGTCATTTCTGCCTGAGAATGAAGATGCTAACTTGATGGACGAGCATGTCCAGCCCATCGTGCAGGTGTTCGTCTCGGAGAGTGCTTGAATCTTCCAAGAATCCACTATACGGTTCTCTTAATCCATCTATTGCCTAGTGTTCCCACTGTATGGCTGGCTCATCTATTCCTCCCGCTTCATGAGTAGTCTCTACTGGTTAAATCACCAGAGAAGATCATTCAAGAGCTCTGAGGATAGAGGGTCCCTTTTTTGAATGGTTAGATCAACTGAACTGTTCAATTGAAAAGATGAACCTTGGATCCGCCAACTGGTTGGTGGCTGCTTTAGAGTCCTGGTGACTTTTTTCCTCTTTGTAATTCCACTTATTTCTTCTCAATGTTCCCCCAATCGCAAATTGTACACATATGCAGTAAGTTCTTTAATCTGAAAATCACACAATTCCAGCTTCTTATCTATTCCCATAAGTTTTAACCAAATTAGTTCACTCCTAATAAAAAATTTTGTAAAAAAATAGGTTTAAAATGTGATTTACAGCCTATAAACGGACTTTGTAAGGGAGGTATAACACAGTGGCAGTGATGCTGGCCATCACGAGCATGGTGTTGGTTCGATCCCGTTCTGAGCTCAACAAGCTCTCCATCCTTTCGGGGTGGGGAGATTGACAATGGACTTGTCTGGGATAGAACTACTCTTTGAAATCCAATCGGGTATGCTCTAACCCGGCTTTCACAGGACTCTAGGGAGAATTAACTCGACTAGCATTAAACGACATTCAAGATGAAAGGAAAATTCTTAACTAGCAGCTGAAGCCTGATGGATGCAAGGAATTGAATCGAATTTCAGAGGTGCTAGGATCCGCACTTTGGGTGGGTGGCGTTAAAAAATTGATATTGTATGAACTAGTAAGCCCCTATATTATTACTGTTAAGCTTCTCGGGAAAGTTTCATTAAACATGATGAAATATGAATTGGCCAGATTGAAGTAGGCACACACTTCCAAGTTAAGCTTAACCGACGAATTTTCTGTTCTACGCTTACTCATGGTTCTTGGCTGTACACCAGGGTAACCAAGCTCTTTTTTCTTTCGAAAGCTAGCAATTTGTCACCAAACTGTTTTTTAAAAACCCCTATTTGAACTCACTCTGTAGACAAAGTATTCATTCAAACATCGATTGGACGCAAAAAGTTTAAAGCTTTGAAGCATGGAGCTTTTGCAAGGAAGTAATAATCTTCCAACACATTATGTTTTCAAGGTTTCTCCACATTCAACTTGTCAGAAATTGAAGAACACGCGATAAGAATATATTGAATTGAACAATTCCCGAAAACCTCTATACTCAGTGATGCACAGCAACTGTCTCAAAGCTTAGTCCTTTCTTTCCACTTTTGGTGAAATAAATATATTGCTATAAAAACGCCACTTTACAGAGGTTTTTGGCAGACTTATCTTCTTAATAATAGGGGGAATCAGCCGCCAACTTATTGGCGAAATCCATCCCATTTTCATTTTCATTGTCATTCTCATTCGCATCATCATTCTCATTCGCACTCGCATTCGCATTCGCATTGTCATCCCACTCCCATCCCATTCCATCCTATCCAAGCTTCGTGTAAAAATATAAACCACTTATAAGCATAGTGATGTTGAAAAATTTGCAAAATTCCGGAATACATCACAACATCACAGTCGTTCACATCCTTTACACTCATAGGTTAAAACACGGTTGAGAGAAAGGTGAAACGAAGGACCCACATGATGTGGTGCTGAACACATTACCCCGTGAGCATCTGCGGTCCGAAGTTTTGCAAATATCCTATCACCGTTGTTGCTATATTTCACATCATATTCTAATATAAAAAAAGAATAAGTATCAAATAAAAGGTTGATAATTTGTGGCAAACCACTCAAAATGAAATGCATTGTATACAATGCACTCCATCCACTTCGTCAACTATGAATTGAAGGTAAAAAGTGGCACTGCTGTTCTAGGACTCCAAACGTTACGTGGACCTATTTCAGTGCAAAAAGGCCTGAGAAATGTCCCATCACTCATCTTATCCCACTTTTGTTGTTTCGTAAAGAATCTGTGGATTTCGTGGGAATGATAAGAGATAAATTTCAAAAACAAAGCAATTAATCATATTACCAAATCACTCTTTCTAGAAACAGCTTTTGTCAGATCATTAAACATTTCTACACCTGGTTTGTAACATTTGTGTGCTCCAATCGCTCGACTCGGGATTGGTTGCGTAGAAATAGTGGTGACGAAGATGTGCTTCTAAAACAACGGAAACAAGATAACAAATGGAAAAATTTAAAAATAAGATGGTATTTGCTGAATATCTGCAGTTTTCTCTCCATCACTGCCACGTCACCGCTGATAGTGACTGGGCGTTCACCAAAATCGAACTAAGATGTGTAGATCAAGATCCATCATCTATAGGAACACCCAAACTGATAATTAGTTGTTAATAAGTTAGTACTGTCAACGAGGAACCACCCGTAAGTCTTTCCAGACTCAAGGAAAAGAATGTTGCCAACCCGGTAACATGACAGCAAGAAAAGTATGGCATGGCTCGAGCTATTCAAACTGATCGTGTGCTATGCAAGTATTCAAATGTTACCTGGAGCACCAACTTTCCACAATCCTCAGCAGAAGTAGGAATAAATGGTAGTGAGCAACACACCGGTGATCCCACTCGCGAAACCACGGCGAGTAGTTTTTGAACAAATTGGAGTTAGATGTCCGCTGATACTACAGATTTTCTACCGTATTGTAAGGCTAAAATACGTCCATTCCCTCAGGAAGGCCAATTAGCCGGAACGTCCGTCATCGAGCAGCAACAACCACAACAGTAGCAACCTATACCAGCGTCGAATCAGCTCAGCAAGGAAGGTTCGTAAGAACACTGCTATACTTATACTTTGTCGGCCCATCATCACTTGTTGTGCAGGCCTCAGTATAATCTTCACTTTTCGGAGTTTTGCTGCTTTAGCTACTGTGTTTTCCTGAAGTCCCGGCCTAACCAAAGCATGCCCCAGGTCGTCATCACCCCACAAGCAGTCGTAACCCTTTTGAATCGGAGGGAGATTTACCACCTTGCGAATAGTTTGATACCAGGACGGTGGTGGATCCTGGTATTGGTTTGCTCTTATCTTGGCTTCTTGATGGAAATGCTGGACTCCTTCTCACCTTGGGAGATGCCTTGCCGGTAGAATAAGTTAACCCACCGTAAATCGCAGTCCGACACCCAAGAACACCTCCCAGCCACGATGAGGCGGTAAACCGTTGGGAGGCGTAAGAACGTTATATATATATATATATATATACGTACATATATATGTATATATACTTGTATTTATATATCTAAGTATATATATAGAGGTACATAGATCGATCGTTCAAATGTACTTTCGTTACTACTGTTATTGTTACACTCCCAACTGTTTACCGCCTCACAGTGGCCGAGAAGTGTTCCTGCGTGTCGGGCTGCGATGTACAGCGGTGGATCCATCTCCTAGCAGCGTCTCTCAAGCTGACAAGGAGGCGTTTTTATCAGAAAGCCTAGCTAAGAGTAAACCAATGCCAGGATCCACCACCGTCCTGGAATCAAAGTCGCATGGTGGCAAATCTCCCTCTGATCAACAATGGCTACGACTGCCTGTGGTGGTGAAGATATGGAGCAGACCTTGGCCAGGCTGACCTCGGGATTCCAGGAAACCATAATGGTTTAACCAGCAAATCTCCGAAAAATGGAGATTATGCTGGAGTCCGCACAACCAGTGAGGACGGGCCATTCGAATATCAAGTATCAAGTTATTGTTATTGTCGTTTTTCTGCCATCTTATCAATTTTTCTTTTTCAAATTATTGCGTGCCTCGACATCACGCACCACGATTTTGTGGCCCACTCCACATTCAGTAATTTTGGTGATGTCGAGGATCAGCCATTGTTGGAAATAATCTGTAAAAGTCTCTTCAATGGCTTGTCATCTTACCTTCTTAGGAAACGTCGCCAATTATCGTACGCCAATGCATGAAGTACAGTAGGCTTGATAAACAAATCGTCCAAAAAATAAATTTTGCAATTTCTAAGTGTAAATAGTAACTTTTCTGGAAAAACCACGGCACATTGATCTGCGTTCGGCAACCTATTGAATGGAGACAAAAATGGTGTCAAAAAACGATGAACTGTAAAATAAACCACGAAGACAAAATGTATTGTATACAGTGCTTATCCTCCGTTATTGGACGAATTAATTTGTATAGCCCACAAAATTTTTTCCAGTCCTAGAAATGACTTATTTAATTAAGAGGTGGATTTGAAAATTCTGAAAAGAAAACAAACTCGAAAAAATTCCCTAATGATGGAAAGACGTGTTTTAATCTCTTAAACTCTATTAATTCAAGTCGAGAAGAGGATACAGCTTTGCCCTTGTCTCACGATAAACAACTAGAGATATTTTTCCGCAAATGACGACTAGTGAAACATCAAATCCACTTTTCAAATTCAACATATGACCAGACAGGATGTGACGGTGGCCAAGGGCGAACCCACCTTGCGGGCGCTCATTGTCAGCGAGTTGTCATCGACACGACCCGATCATCTGAAACCTGCCGAATGACGATTTCAAAACTGTGACTGCTCAATTAAACAGAATGTGTTCCACAAAGTTTTTAACCATAATACTAGACATTGTTAAGTGCTTTAAAAAGAATCGAATAAGTACTACGTGGAAAATGACAGTACAGTACGAGAGACTTTGTAATAGGAAGTCATAAGAGTTTCTGATATTCACCTTAAAATATATTTGCCTAAGCTCGCATCATTTTCATTTCCCAACTTTGAAGTGTCAGATGTCTCACATGTGTTTTGATGGTGTCGCACCACGAAAATGGACACCTTTGATTGATTAACTCACCATGAAATCGCTACAATTTTGAGTGCAGTCAATAATCCTCTTTAGACTGTCTCTTCAGGATTTACAAAAAAATGTGCTGGTAATCATGAATTCGTCCTATTACATCATCAATCGATCGACTACTAGCAGCATTAGATGGCGTTACGAAAATATCCTAGTCACAGTAATATAGTGAACTATCGGCAACAGTTGGCTAACATCTTTGGAGAGCTGAGTTAAGTGGAATGGGACCACAATAATTTGTAAATAATCCAACATCATTGTGATTGCACTTCACATAAAATCCTCCTATGAAAAAATAGTGGGCAGTTTTTAAAAGTTGTACATCATAAAATTTTTTATGCTACTCGTCTTCACATCTATTCTGCGGATTCCAGTACTTCTCAGATTCGACTCGTTTCCTCGCATCCATTATCCACTAAGGCTTTGTAAATTTTATGTGTGGCTTCGGCTATTGCTTAAGGATTTTTATTTCACCTTGAATGTCGTGGAATGATAGTCGAATTGGTTCTCCTTGGAGTCCTGGGATAACCAAGCTAGAGCGTTTCCACTTGGATTGCAGAGAGTGGTTTTTTCCCTTGACAAGTCTGGTACCAATTTCCTGACCACGGAGGGATGAGAGGCTTGGTGAGCCCAGAACAGAATTGAATCGGAACTGTGCTCGTGATGGCCGAAATCGCTACCAGTGTGCTATTCGCTTTCCATATTGTAGGTAAAGTGTGATAAGCCGAAATAGGTTATCCATTCAGAATGTCAAGACATGAGCAGAACCGTGAAACTTAGGTGAGGTTCAAGGACGTGGTTACTCTTGCAGAAGAGGGTCGCGTGCTATCCACCAGAGAAAAATCCACGGGTTCTTTGATTTGCCTTCCGCTCGAGCACTTTTTACTCTCAAACTACTTACTTATATACGCTGTCAGCAATCGGGTAGATTGCGCTCGCTTCTAACTTCGGATTTATCTTGAAGATTTGTTGTCTTTCTTCACTAAAATGTTGTCAGGTAAAAATTTTTTTTGAATTTGTTTCCACTAGGACGTTTTGAGGTTTTTACCAAGAAGAAGTAGCCAAGTCATCTGAATCAGAGGTAACTTCGCTGCCTTGCGACTCAGATTCTTCCCGCACGACACTGATTCCTGCTATGGCAATCACGCCATCAGTCGACTGACCACTAGACGACGATGTAACAAGCCGAATTCAAGAAGTCTCAATAGCAAATCCAATCCATTCCGAGACATTTTTGAAAACTACGCAATTATGTGGATTTTTCTTTCTCTTTTTCCCCGAGGTAGATGGAAGAATGAATTGAATCGCCAGAAGAAGTTAATGCGACAGCCGATTAATGTTATTCATACGTATCTACTTGCTCATATTTTAATAAAATAACAAAGCTCTCGGCATTGATCAATTCCTTAGGAATGTGTCATGCATTCGATTTCATTGAGCATCATTTGGAGGCGATTAAATGCACATCTTGCCTTTTACAATGTTTCACTGCGGCCTACCAAAGTATCAAGCCAGTACTGCTATCCTCCTAGCCAAATCTGGTACCAATTTGTCGAGCCCGGAGGGATGGAAAGCTTGGTGGGCCAGGGGCGCGGAAATTGATCCCAAGTATATAGCAGGATGCCTCCGACTACTGAGCCACCACGCGCCCATATTTTAGTAGTGCTAAATAGTGCAACTCATGCACGCTTAAAATATCTTTAAAAAAGCACATTTTTGTTCCCAAGATTAACTTTCTATTAACCTCGGCATTGGATTATAAATGAGTCGTTTTCTTTCTCAGCAATCACGAAGTTGTTAAACAGCATGCATTTACTTCCATGCAATAACACACACAAACAACACAACCGTAGTTGTTTCGGCAGAATCGCCTTCTTCAGAGCCTGGAAGGGTACTAATACGCAACTTATTAGGTCAAACATTTTAACAGCACAAGCAGAAAGATGAGAATCTGAACGATAATTACAAGATCTAAGGCTTCTTAAAAAACCTACCGCTTTTTTTCCAACTGCGTCTTAGTGTACTTTTGCAGGATCTGAAGAAGGCGGTTTTGCTGAAACGTCAGCTACGGTTGTGTTGTATGTGTGTTATCGTATGGACGCACATTTTTGTTTCATCTTGTTTTTCTATGAAAGTGGCTTACTTACTTTTACAGTGCAAAGGATCGTTTCTTAAGAATGTAGTTTTCTATCAGTTTGGGCTCCAAAAAGTAACGTCAAGCACGAAGAAAATTCATCCGATATGAACCAGAGCTATGTGCAAGGTATAACTGCATTTGAGACAGAGTCCACCCAGTTTTCTACTGTGACGTTTTTTCTTTATGTTGCAAAGTAAGCAATGAATAGTCAAAGTAAGTTGATGGGGCGAATTATTGGCACGATAGCAGTGTGTGCGAGATAGCATCAGAAGGTTAACGAAAAAAATAGCGACTAATTCTTCGTTAAAAAGCACTGTTGATCAGTAGACTGAAACTGAGGCTTACTCAAAAAGATCAGAGAAACGAAGAAAAGAATTGGAAAGAAATTAGCAGCTTCCTAGGGAATGAATGGTCAACGACTGAATTGTCTGATCGTAAGCGATAACAATGACGAGAAAATCGTTTCTTGATCAAAAAGCCGATCGGATAGTTTGAACAAGATTTTCGAGTTGGGCTGTGTTTTCTAAAGCAAGTACGGAACCAGAATTCCAAATGTTCATGAAGAAAAACACCCTAATGCTTCTGCTGTATTGGAACAGATCGCCTATCGTCTAACGCTCGTGATGGCCGATCGCAAACGAGTTCCCGTTTTAAATTACGTCACCAACACGCAAACAGATCACTACTCGGAAGCGACCACTCTCGACAGTGGGTAGAAAGTGTCGTTTCGTCGTGGAAGAGCAACCCCAACGATTTCTTGTTAAAAGAGTGACAGAAAGGAAAGAAAGGTATTGGAGTCTCAACTTTATGTAAGGGACGAGCCACTTGCCATTAACTAGTATATAAATACACAGCAACATCAATATAAGATGTAAATCAAGAATCGGAATTCATTGAAGAGCACTGAGTTTAGCAAAATAATGGAAATTTGACTGATCTATAGATTGGAAAACATGTGGCGCCAACTGACCAGCTAGTGGAATCACAAGATCAAAGCCTTCCCTTTCCGAATTTCGTTTTTCCCTAAACAGTGTAGATCACACTAAGTCTCACATTATGACAGAAGACTGCGAGTGATGCGTTGATGAAAAAGTGAGAGCCTCATCCTCGTGCAATGAATACCCCATCACGTAAAGTCAGTAGAGATCGCTTGCCGCATATCTAGCCACCGCCGATCTCATCGATTCATGTGATTTGCCATCATCCTGCTTGGAAAATTTCTATGTTCAACCTTGGCCTCAAACTAAGGTCAACGATTTAACTTATCAGCCAGCAAATTTCAGTAGATCAGAACTAATTAGAAACTATATGTTTTTCTTTTATTTTTTTTAATATGACACGTCTTCACGTATACTGTACGAATCACAGCAGGTCTCACATTCGATTCAGTCCTTCGCATCCATTGTCCATGAAGATCTTCCAACTTTTACGTGCGGCTCTGCTTACTGCTTAAGGGTTTCCATTTCATCTTGAATGTCATAGAATGGTGGTCGATCAAATCTCCCTGGACTCATGGGATAGCCAGGTTTCAGCGTCCCCATTTGGATTGTAGAGAGTGATTTTGGCCCAGGTGAGCCCGGTACCAATTTTTTCCCGACCCCAAAGGGATGAGGGACTTGGTTGGTACGGTGCAGAATCGAACTAACACCGTGCTCGTGATGACGGACATCACTACCACTGTGCCATTGGCCCCATAACGACATGTTGTCATGTAGGAAATTATCCGCAATGAAAGCCTCGCTATATATTTGACGTCGAATATTTCTGTAGTTGAAAACTTAGCAGCTTTTCACGCGAGAGCGGATATGAGATTGGAAATGCGGAGTGGAAACGGTCCCGTTTGGTTTTCGCTCGCAGAACGCCTTTGAAACACTCACCGCCTTTTACGTGACTTCCAATGAGGAATACTAGAACAGCTGATTATAGTGGCATGTGGTTGGTGACCGCACCATGCCACATCAGAAATTGATGCGAATATACAGGGTCAGGTCGCGTATGCCCTCCGGGCATTCATCCCTTCTATTCATTGTAGAGTTTTTGGACTTTATCCAAAAAGCCTCTAGGAGTTTTCGCGCTGGTGTTTTGGACTCCTGTGCAAGGATATTGACTTTTACTTCAAAATCGTCTCCGCTATGCTTTTGTATCCTATGCGTGCCTAGTGGGGTGCTTGGTCTTAGTTTTCGTTTGCCATCTAGTTGTTCTTTTATACGGATATACAAAGGTCTGCCCGTTTCGCCAATATATTCATCTCCGCAATTGTCACACGAGATCAGGTATATCGTACCTGAACTCATGCAATCACCGTCCCTGCCGTAAGGGCAAATTACGCAATTTGTTGTTTCACACAGACGGCCATACAAGCGGTTGCGAACTAATTGGCGACGTAGAGTAGCCGGTGGTATTTCAACTATCGCTACCGATTCCTCTAGACCTGCCCTTCTTAAGCATCGTTTTATAGCTGCGCTTACTTCATCGCTTATAAAAGGCAACATAAACGGGATTTTGTTTTGGCCAAGTGTTTCGCGTGGGCGCGTCGTTCTCCTTGTAAACTTATCTCGTGAGGTTACTATTTCGTAGCCATTGGTCAGTGTGGCAAATGCTGCGGGTTTAAAATCATCGGTTATTTCGCACTTTAAAATCGATAGAGCAGCATGTCCCATCCTATACGTACTTATTAAAACATATGAGTTGGTATCACCTGGTGATCGTGCGTCAACCAAACCGTCATCATTTAAGGTTAGACCGATCATCAGCTGTGTAGACGGGCTAACGGATAGAATAACCTGGTTTTTAAGCCTGATACTTACCCAGTTGCTTAACCACATTCCAGCTTACCTCACAAACGCCCAAAAACTCCTAGAACGTCTACGCAACGCGTCTCCTAATAACGCGCACGTGATGGAGTCTTTCGACGTTACCGCACTGTACACCAACGTATCGAATGACTCCGCAATGCAAGCCATCTTCGAACTTCTTGTTGAACATGAAGGAAGAATAAATATGCATGGCTTGTCTATCCAGCAGCTAATGGTTCTCTTAAAGGAGTGCCTAAACTGCTCGATCTTCAGATGGTCTGGGAAATATTTCGCGCAAATAAGGAGGTTGGCAATGGGACAGCGATTGGCACCAAGCCTTGGCATTGTGTTCATCTCTATGATAGAAACCCCTGTTCTCGATCTCCGGCCACTACTCTACTGCAGATATGTAGACGATTGTTTTGTCGTCTTCTCTACGCAGGAGGAGATGGACAAATGCTTCAAATTATTAAACGAGCAGTCCGAGTACATAAAGTTCACCCGGGAGAAACCGAGAAAAACTGGATTTGGTTTTTAAACATTCAAATAAACCTATCAAGTAGTGGTTACATAACAAAGTAGTACCGAAAGCCAAGTAACAAGAACATCCTCGTTCATTTCCTTCCTTCCCACCCTTCACACACAAAGAAGGCGGTTGTGAGAAACATGTTTGGAACAGCCAACCACTGTGTGCACAACCAGGGAACTAAAGAAAGAATCGCGCGACTTGGCTCGGCAAATAGCCATCTCCAATGGCTACGAAATAGTAACCCCACGAGATAAATTTACAAGGAGAACGACGCGCCCACGCGAAACACATGGCCAAAAGAAGGTCCCGTTTATGTTGCCTTTTATAAGCGATGAAGTAAGCGCAGCTATAAAACGATGCTTAAGAAGGGCAGGTCTAGAGGAATCGGTAGCGATAGTTGAAATACCACCGGCTACTCTACGTCGCCAATTAGTTCGCAACCGCCTGTATGACCGTCTGTGTGAAACAACAAATTGCGTAATTTGCCCTTACGGCAGGGACGGTGATTGCATGAGTTCAAGTACGATATACCTGATCTCTTGTAACAATTGCGGAATGAATATATTGGCGAAACGGGCAGACCTTTGTGTATCCGTATAAAAGAACACCTAGATGGCAAACGAAAACTAAGACGAAGCAGCCCACTAGGCACGCATAGGATACAAAAGCATAGCGGGGACGATTTTGAAGTAAAAGTCAATATCCTTGCACAGGAGTCTAAAACACCAGCTCGAAACCTTGAAGTTTTTTGGATAAATGCCAAAAACTCAACAATGAATGGCAGGGATGAGTACCCAGAGGTCATACGCGACCTGACCCCGTATGTTCGCATCAATTTCTAATGTGGGGTGGTGCGGTCATCAACCATATACGACTACAATCAGCTGCTCTAATCTTCCTCATTGGAAGTCACGTAAAAGGCGGTGAGTGTTTCAAGAAGCTGTTGATCATGTAATTACCATAGAGTTTTTCGTCTTTGTGTAAGTGTGATTGAAGCGTTTGGCCTAGTAGATTGTATATCAGTGCACCCTTCCAGGCTCTGAAGAAGACGATACTCCCGAAACGTCAGCTAGTGTTGTATTGTATTGTGTTTCTCTATGGAAGTAAATGTATGCTGCTTAAAAACCTCGCGATTGCTGAATAGGAAAACGGCGCATTTAAATTCTTTACTTGAAAACGAATTTGTGGTATAATTCATGCGAGAATCAATCAGACCTTCAAAAAACAGACGTTTTTTCTTTGATAATTCCATAGCTCGGTTTTTTTTTGGTACCGAATTCAATCACAGTCTCAACAGAAGGAGGATTTGACCAAGTAGCGGAATGAACTCTCGTTATATCCCGTGAGTGAGATGATAACTTGGTTGCGAGGCACATATTCTAGGTGAAACCCTTTCTGAGCACGACATTCGTATCCATTATATAAAAATGAAAGAGGACGAGGTCACTGTGTGTGAATGTTCCATTTCCTTTTCATTGCACAACTTCATTTCTTGTCTTTGAATTTTCTCCAAAAAAATCCCGATGCCAATGGAAATGAAGTGGAAAGGTTAGATCTAGTTCTAAGCTGCTAAGAAACTCATTCCATCACCCAAGAAAAAAAAGACAATTTTGCTCGACGAAGAGACTCTTAACGAAATCATTTCTTTGCACGACCAGTAGATTAAAGTAAACTTTGTCGAAAATGCTTCAACTCTTAAAAGAAAAAAAAACTTGAATCAAACATCCACCAGCGCAAAGTTCTCCGAGAACGAGAGGAAACTAAATGCTTGTCCAATTTCTATGACTTTGATTCTTAATAAATTCCACTTGCAGAAGATCTACTGCGTGAAGAAAAACTGTGAAGCATCACAAATTTGTTCGACAGATGTTATCGGGACCCTCGTAAGCATCGCGATCTTTTATCAGACACGTGTTCAAAGATGAAATCATTGCCATCTTCTGTCACAATAACAAACTGTGAAAATAAACGTCGTGCCCATTATCTTTCATGATCTTCCAACCTCATCTAAGATTTTCATAAAGGAAACACTTTAAATTTACCCCTCTCGCACAAAAAGGCCACTTGTAAGAAACGTGTTCCGAACAGCCACCGGCGTGTGCACAGGAAGAGAACAGAGCAGAAGGAGGAATCCCAGAAATTAGCCCGGCAAATAGTCAGTTCGAGTGACCACGAAAATCTAGCTCTTCGAGATAGGTGTAGAAGAAAACCCAAGCTCCAAAACGATGTCCCGTTTATCCCGCCCTTCAACTCAACCGAAATAAGTGCAGCTATAAAACGTTGCATGAGAAGAGCCGGTCTGAGGATTTCGTTAGCAATGATTAAAATACTACCGAACACACAAAACGCCAGCTAGTTCGCAACCATTTGTGTGACTGACTATGTACAGTTCAAAATTATTTAATAAGTTTTAACTGTAAAGACGGTGATCGCATGAGTTAGGGTATGGTTTAACTGATCTCTTGTAAAGTGTGCGGAAACAAATATATTGGCAAAAGGATAGACCAACCTGCATCCGTATAAATAAAGATCTAGTCAATAAACTCCTCTCAACGGCTTACCGCCTCATAATGGCTGGGAGGTGTTCCTGGATGGTGTCGGAATTCGATGTACAGCGTGGGATTCATGCCCTGGCAGGATCTCCCAAACGCTGAGAAGGAGTCCGGCGTTTCCATTAGGAAACCTACCTAGGAGTAAACCAATACCAGAATCCACCACCGTTCTGGTATCAATGTCGCATGGTGGTAAATCTCCCTCTGATCCACAAGGGTTGCGACTGCTCGTGGTGGTGAAGATCTGGGGCAGACTTTGGCCACGCTGACCTCGGGACTCCGGGGAACCATGATGGCTTAACCAGCAAACCTCCGAAGAATGGAGATTATGATGGGGCTCGCACGACCAGTGAGGACGGGCCATTCAAGTATCAAGTAACAAGTAAGTCAATAAACCTAAAGTTAAACCGAATACTCTCTACTAGTCGGTCGTAGGACACAGAGACATAAAGGGAAAGATTTCGAAGTCAAGTAACGATCCTCTCACGGGAATAGAAAACGCCACAGTGCAAAACATTCTGGATAAATTCGAAGAATCCGAAAATGAACCGCAAAGAGGAATGCCTCGTAATCACGAATGATTTTACGTAGTTCCATGTGACTTTCGTGCGGCTGGTCTCCACATCACACAATCACTGGAAAACATGTAGAAAGTGGTGACTGCGCTAAGGTGACATTTTGTCTTCAATGCAATTAAAATCATGGCTTAGTGTTTTCTCTGTTTCGTTACGGAAGTGTTTGGCTGGGTAGATTGCGGTCAACTTGACCTTTCCAGGCTCTGAGGTATGCCGAATCCGCTGAAACATTAGTTTCGTCATAGTAAAAAGGTAAAATAACACCTCGTGCTTGCTTAACAAAAATACGAAGAATTACCTTTGTAGGATCCAAGTTGCGAATTACATCAAAAAAGAAATCTAGTTGTAGAGGCAGCCAAAATTATAGCCTATTTCCTCCAAGCTGGAACACAAGAATGTATGACAACGCACGCAACTTAATTGCTCCTTGATGAACAGAAATCCATATGGCTGTATGAAGAAGTGGCAATTCATTGGTTCTGATAATTAGATCAGATGTCGAAAAGCTTCGTGCTCCATCCGTTCAGCTTCAGGCGGAGCACTTGTGATAGATTAAGCCACAAGCGGTCTTCTAACAGGACTAGCCCTTCCCAGTGCCTGAGGTTCGTAACAACTGAAGCAGTTCAAACATTCTAGACCACCAGGTTCAATTTCTTGGTTACATTCTTCCACTTTGGTGATTGCCAACTGCCATAGAAAAAGTAGTAGAGAATAGTTGCTTCTTTCAAACGTCAAGAAGCAATCATAACCTTCTTGTGATCCAATTACAACTTTAGGAAGCATTCACATGCTCCATATCTGCCTTCCTTTCTGGGAATCGTCGCCGATTGTTATCGAAATGGCACTTTTCGTTCCACTTCACAACAAAATCAAGAAGCCGGTCGATTTGATCAGAAAAAGAAGCCAGACGTGAAACAGATTTCTTAGGAGATTAATTCAAAATTCTCTCCATGTACGCAGCGGTAGTTTTGCGCGCTTTTTTCTTCAGTTTTTATTTTAGTTGAACCCTCTAGGAAGGTATCGTTGTACCTAGGCTCTTTTCTTTGCCGTCTCCAAGCGGTCACCTTTGGCCACAATAGGTCCACATCGTCTCTTTACGTCCTTATCCTCACTGCGAAATATTTGAGGCCATGAGGCCAGCAGTGTCCGTGCGCGCGTTAATATCTCCTTATCAACGAGCAACATTGTTATGGTCTGCCGTTTCGTCGAAGCTTAATGTACTATTGATTGTGAATTCTCGAAAAAAAATGCCCGTAATTGTTTTTTTCGTTTTATTGCGAAAGCCTAGATTGGATACAATGTCACATAAAACTAAAACCGCTAAGCAAAAAAGAGCGGAATTTACGAAACAGAGTAATCCGTAAATATTTTATGTAAAATTATACTAACTAACTTCTTCTATTCTTGCTTAGCGAACACGAGGCGTTGTTTTATTTCTTTATTTAGGCATAAGCTAACGTTTTGGCGGATTTAGCATTCCTCTGAGCCTGGTAAGGTAGAGGTGGCTAGATTACGGTCAACTTGACCTTTCCAGACTCTGAGGAAGGCGAAATCCGCCGAAACGTCAGTTTCATGGCAATAAAGAGTAGAGTAACACCTCGTGTTTTGTCGACAAGAATATAAAGGATTATATCATGAATGTTAATGAGGTCCAATTCGTTGAAGAGAGATAATTCTTTGATTCCATGCAGTAAACAATGTAAATCGTTCAAGTAAAGCCGACATTCTGAACAGAAATTTTCAGTGTTTGTACAGTTCTCTGGTCTTTCATTTCCATATATTTGTGTACATTCAGGTGTTTGGGTAGCGCATTCGTACAAATCCAGTTGACTAGTGAGAGCATGGCACTGGTTGTACTCTTGGCCCACTAAGTTTCCTATCCTCACGGCAAATTGCTTGCACACTGGTCTTGGAGGAGCTTCCTCGTGTTCGCGAAAGCTGACGATTGCCCGTTGTGAAGATCTAGGAATGTCCTGGCTCACTGTCCCAAGATTCCAAAGCAAATCGACCTGACTTGCATCTAGCTGCATTCATAAAGAAGACGAAAAGAATCCTTAAATGTGAAAAAATGGAAACGAGTGCAAGACGTTTTGGCACCTGCACAAAATGTAATGACTTGTCGTGTAAAAAAAGCTTTTGTAAAGTTAGCTGGGAGCGCAAATACCTTATGCCGAACGGATCGCGTAATGGTTCGTTTCATCCAAATCTTCTAAAGCTCGTAACATCAAGGCTCCGAGGAAGGCGAAATCACCAAAACGTCACCAACAACATCAACAGTAACGACAACAACAACGAAGACCTGTACCAACCTCGCATCAGCTTAACAAGATCAGTTTATAAGATCATATAAATAAATATGTCAACTATCTATGCCGAGGTTTATAGAAAGCCGGTCTTTTGCGTTACAAATCTTCCAACTTGAGTCGGTGGAATAAGGACTTCTTTGCAAAGAAAGGCTTAGGTCGTGGCGGTATTGAAATGCAACGACAAACGGCATACTCAGCAGCTTGAAATCTGTTTTAACCGATAATTGTCGATGAAATTCCGAAAGGGACCAACTTGATTTCTTCAAGGAACTTCTTAAAGAATATCAAAGTAGTACAAACAACATCTCTGTCTCACAAAGATTGTACGTACGACATTGCATTTCTTCATATATTTTACTTTTAGCACTAAATTTCCCTGAAGAGTAAAACATTAGAAAAAAACCACAAGAGAAGTTACACGATTCTCTGATGGCACACAAACACCGTTGAATGTTGAAGGAGAATCTTTGATTAAAAAAGACAGAGATTAGAAGATTTACGCCTTTCGGATTAAGAAAACCTTGCAAAAAACGTTCTGATATGAGACAAAAATGATAGTAATACGTCCTTGTAAAAAGTTTTTCCACTTCAACAGGGAGGCTATAGCCTTGGGTTATTCACCAACAGAAATGTATAAGGTTTTTTTTGTAACGGATACGAACACATCATAGATGATTTCCTAGTCGTCGAAGAAGCTCGCGCAGGCGTTTTCTTTAAATATTGGCGATAAAAACGATATTGGAAACGTACGTAGGGTGTTTCGGCCTTCAACAGCGTAGTGGGTAGAGATGTCCCATAACGCTCCATCGGCTATTTTTTAACACCTCACCACGTAGTAACAAAGCCCTTTATTCCTCTTGGATTAGAAAATTGCAGCAAGACTAGTGTGGAAGAATGAAAAACACTGACTTGGCATATCAGTAGGCCTTGAATGTCATTAGCGCAAGTCGTTGTATTGCCCTAACATGTATTCAGCTACCTCTATGACACTTGATGAAATCGAATGCATGCCATACTTTTAAAAGATTGACTTATGCCAAGAGCTTTAACCTTTATTATCTCCACGTATGCCCTAAATTTTGTGTCCTTTAGTTTTCCTTTGCGATGGAATATATGGAAAATCAAAGTGCTGGCTAACCGTTCGCGTGAGGTGAGAACGGTGTTTAGGGAAGCATGTATTTCCTCCACTACGTCTTGCATTATACGATGGCGTGGTGATATTTTCTAAAGCCTTACTCAAGCAAAAGATATTATATTTTATGGTTAATTTGTGCAAAAGGGAACAATAAAGCTCTAAGTAAGTCGGAAAGAAATCTTTAAAAAAGACTTCGTGTAAAGGAAAACGAAAGAAAGCCTTCGACAGTTGATGAGCACATTAGCGGTGTAAGTGGTTAGTACTTATAATAAGCAGAAACAGATGAGGAAGCAAGAACTATAAATAGATGCAGAAAATGAGATGAGCCATCCATCTTGAGGATTGTTCGACCCGGCAACCTTCCCAACCTGATGTTAATTTCTCGTCTTAAGTTCCGTGCCATTCTCATCAAGTTGGTACACCTTCCAAAATGCCATGTCACACCCAGCCAGCAGATTCCGTGATTTCGGCTAACCGAATACCATTCACCTTACAGTGAAAAGAAAATGGTGGTCAGGAAGAAGAAGAAATACATATGTTCAATTTTCGCTGGAAACAATCCCTAAGGAGAAAAAACGATGAAAAATTGGCCGTATACCAAAACAATGCTATAGGGCATTAACAAAATTTACCAAACATATTTTATCTATGAAAAGTCTACCATTCTGATCATATTAGCTGAAATATGAGAGATATGGTCAAAATTCACGTGATACCATTATACCTTCAAACTGTCGAACACGTAGAAGTCGAAATATGAGAAGTTGATTAGTGTGAAATACTCCAGTTTCTGATTCTGGTATTTCCTTTTTTTTCTACGCAAGTTTAAATTTTATTTCACGATGTACTAACACCTGTCTAGTTCTTGTCGTACCTGACGACGTTCCTGTATGTCAAATTGCGATCCAAAATGTGACGGTGGTCATCACTTACTTGCGACTCTCATTTTCTTCCTAAGTTTGAAATAAACTTGAAGACTTTATCCTAGGCTCGGCCAAGACTGATTTCGTGCCTTTGCAGATCTTTGTGAGAAATTTCCTAGTTAAGGACGATAATAACGAGTCTTATGAAAGTCTGAACTGTCAATGTGTCTCTGGAGTGTGCAGTGTTCGTAATGTGGCTTTCAAGTACATCAACTACGAATGGAAACTTCACTTTTTCCAACTTGAGTTAATGGATAGCAAAAACTTCCGACTTTTACCACTTCTTACCTATAATATTACTATAAGTGATACAGGATGGGCGAGTGTAGCGCAACTGGTAGAAGGCGCCCTGCAAAACACATGGGATCGATTCCCGCTGGCAAGACTCACCAAGCCTTCCATCTGTCCGGGGTCAGCAAAGTTGCACGAGCCTAGTCTGGGAGGATAATGGCATTGGTTTGCTAGATACATCGGTAGACCACCGCAATTTATTGTAAACGTCAGATATGCTCTCAATCACCTCCAACGATGCTTAATGAAATCGAATGCATGGTGTATCCTTCAGGTATTGACCATCGCCGAAAGCTTTATCCTTTCTTAACTTTTATGATCACTGGAAGCTTCTGGGTGCCCACAGTGTTTTTTTTTCACGTGGTTTTGATCAGGAGAGACATTTATCGCCGCTGCCGAAAGGCTGAAAGCTGAGAGCTTTGTCCTCTTTTAAATTGATGCAGGAAAAATTAAAATGCAAATTCTTTCTAGAAGAACACATTGTGCTTCAGTGACGAATTTAAGATCGTAATCAGCAAACTCACAAATAGTTTCGACTTTTTCACCATTTGTTGATTTATTGTATGATTTTAATAAAGCAAGCACTGTCCGGTCATAATGTGATCTACTAAACATTATGGTCTTTAGTTGACAGAAAATAGCATAAAGTTTTTCTTTCTGTACCCAGATTTTAGTAGAAGAGGGCTGGTAGTGATGTGGTAGTGGTGCTGACGACTACGGACGCGGTGCTGGTTCAACCCCGCTCCACCCTCTCCAAGTCTTTTATCAATCAGGGATCGAAAAATTGGTACCAGTCTTGTTTGGGTACAGTTCCCTGTCTGCAATGGAGGTGGAAATGCTTCTATCCGGCTATCCCAAGACTCCAGATGGAATCTACTCGGCCAGTACCCAGAGACATTCTTGAAGAGATGAAAATCCTTAAGCTGCTGCTGAAACCACAAGAAAGAAGTTGGAAAACCTCTGTAGCTGACGGATGCGAGAAGACTAATTTTTCCGTGAAAAATTGGTCCCTTTCACCTTCAGAAATTCTTATATCCGTCTCACATCTGTATTTTGGATTAATTTTAAGAGAAAGCTTTAACACACTTGATACTTGATACTTGTTATTTGAATTGCCCGTCCTTACTGGTTGTGCGGGCCCCAGCATAATCTCCACTTTTCGGAAATTTGCTGGTTAAACCATTATGGTTCTCCGGAGTTCGGAGGTCAGGCTGGCCAAACTCTGCCCCAGGTCTTCATGACCACAGGCAGTCGCATCCCTTTTGGATCAGAAGGAGATTTACCACCATGCGACTTTGATACCAGGACGGTAGTGTACCCTGGTATAGGTTTACTCTTAGCTGAGCTTCCTGATGAAAACGCTGGACTCTTTCTCAGCTTGGGAAACCTGTCAAGGGGATTAATACCTCTGCTGTACATCGTAGCCCGACACCTAGGAACATCTACCGGCCACTATGAGGTAAACAGTTGGGAGGATTTTAACATACGTATTAAAGAAACCAGCTTGAAATTTGTTGCTTCAAATAGCAACTGCCACGACCGACTTTCTATTAACCTCGGCATTGATCAAGTGATTTTCTTCGCATTTTTGTTGAGCAAACGCGAGGTCTTACTATTCTTTGTTCACGATTAAGCTGACGTTTCGGCGAATTTCGCCTTCCTCAGAGCCGCTTTCTATGAGGTTTCCACTGAGTGGGGGGCTCAACAAAAATACGAAGAAAATCGCTTCAAATAGTGCCTGGGTTAGAAGTATTTTCGTCATCCTCAAAATATCGGCATATCAGGTAGTGTCACGGCGAATTGCGTCTTATCTTCTAGCAATCAACATATTCTTTTTCTGTTGGTTTTATGCAGCAGTCTATAACTAATAGTTCTTCATCGTGATTATTACGCAACAAAAAAATACTTTCTTAGTTTTGGCTTCATTAGGTTGAGATCGGAATAGTTTAGAGACAAATTCTCAAAGGTTGCCCAGTGGCAGTGATAACATGATAACAATCTTTAAATGTGAAGACGAACAAGCAGAAGCAGCCATTTGGTATGAACAACCGAAGACAACTCCGCAAAAATAAAGCTAGTACACTATTCTAGAAAGTGCAGACCAGTTCATCCTAAAGAACAGATCGGCCCTCGGAGCGGTCCATAGGAGGGGAAACGTAATGCCAAATAAATGAAGAAACTGGTAGAAGTGTGACTTTTTTCCCACAAGAAATAAACTTTGAATAATGGAGTTCTAATTATGAACCAAGTACATATTAGAGGTTTTATTTAGATCTACTTCAGATGATTTCTTCAGATGTATTAGACATTTCTTAAGCACGACCTGTGCTTCATATCTACTATGGATATCTCAGCACTTCTAGCATTCGATTTGTTTCCTTGCATCCACTCTCCGAAAGGGTTTTCTAACTTTTACGTGCGGCTTCGGCTTGAGAAATTTCATTTCATCGTGAACGTCTTTGAATGATGGCTAAGTTGATTCTCCCTGGTGTCCTGAATAGCCAAGCTACAGCTTTCCCACTTAGATTTGCAGAGAGTGAGCAGCTTTTCCCAGAAAAGTTCGGCACCACTTCCAGCACGCCGTAGGAATGAGAGGCTTCGCAAGCTCTGAGCTGGACCGAACCGGTACTGAGTTGCTAGTAATTAGCAACACAACCACTGAGATTGTTATCTTCTGTTAAAGTGAATAAAATCTTAATATGGATGCTTAAAGGCAAGATGATAGAATTAAGAAACGAATAAACACTAGCTCTCCTTGAAATCCACTGAAAAATAATTCAGTGGTGCCGAAAACATATGAAGACAAGGGAAGGAAAGACCTCATTTTGCTGGTGTACACATAACATACGACAAGCAATTTTTGTTGAAATTGTTTTCAAAAATGTGTTGCAATTGTAAAATTAAAACACTACATTGTAATATTTCGAAACCGACTATCCTTGAACCTCGGTATCACTAATCAATATTCCTGGGTGTCGGACTGCGATGTATAACTGGGTGATTCGTCCTCCCCCCGGCAACGTCTCTCAAGTTGAGAAGGAGCGCGGCGTCTCCATCAGGAAGTCTAGCTGAGAGTAAACCAGTTCCAGGATTCACCACCGTTCTGGTATCAAGGTCGCATGGTGGTAAATCTCTCTCGGATCCAAAAGGGTTGCCATTGCCTGCGGTGGTGAAGACCTGGAGCAGACTTTGGCGAAGCTGACCTCGGGATTCCGGAGAACCACAATGGCTTAAGCAGCAAATTTCTGATAAATGGTGATTATACTGGGACCCGGCACAACCAGCGAGGACGGGTCGTTCAAGCATGGACCATAGACTCGGATCATCGGCTCTGAGGAAGACGAAGACGTCGAAACGTTAGGAGGAAATAAATATCATTATCAACCTCGTGTAAGCTCATCAGAGAAAGAATACACTACATTGTGTTGAGTACGAAATGCCCTCAAAGGTGCTTATGGCGCAGTGGTCGAAGGTGCCCTGCAACACACACGTGGAATCGATCCCATGCTGTTGGCCCACGAAGCATTCCATTTCTCCAGTGTTGGAAAACTGTTACGAGACTTGTCTAGGAGGATCGCAGACTGGTTCGATACAACGGTAGGCCACCACGAGTCATTGTAAAGGCCAGAGATGTATTCAATCGCCTCCTAACGATACTTAATGAAGTCGAAAGCATGGCACATCCCTCAGGGATTGATCAACGCGAAGATCTCTATCCTTTTTTATCCTTTATGAAATGCCGAATTTAGCAGAAACATTTCTTAGTAAACGTTCTACCGGGTACTTTAAATAAAAATATTGTTCTACAGTAGACGACAGAGACTCCGTTTCATATAATGCTTTATCTAAACTAGGCAATTACAGCAGAATTGAAAGAGAGGCATGAATACGTAAGTTTTCACACAAAGTTAAATTTGGAGTAAATCATCGAGAGCGGTTGACTTTATTGCCGTTCGATTTGCTTATGGAACTCTAAGTGGGCGTTCTGTCCAATGTTGGATTTACAATTTTCGTAATGAAGAGCTAGGAAAACAAGTAAGGTAGCGGGCCATCTGAGGGCGTTCATAGAAGCAGATCCACGCCCAGCTTTTAGAAGATTCTAGAAGAACTAGGATTAGGTGAAATGACAGTTGCCAAATTCCTCATTGTGGCCTAAAAAATCAAAAGAGCGCTTCAAAAGGCGCAACATAAATAAGATGAATTGCAACATGATCTTCTATGAAATCCACTTTGTGCTTTTTCTGTTGCACAAAAACAATTCGTTGCCTATTTGCGCTGTAAGATACGAGGAAAGTGAATCCTTAATACTAACTGATGGTTTTCTGCATGCGTGTGACATCAACGTCATCTTTTGCAATTAAAATTACAATTAAAATAAAGTTATAAAAATCTCATAAGCTATGAAAAGAGTATCAACCATTGCAATTGACTCTTGAGGAAACTATGGTAGTAAAAAGTATTGAATGAAAGTGGATGAAATGCACCAATATCTATTGTGTCTACAACGGAAGATGGTTGTCAGAAAAGGTCCGATCTTCTTGCACAGCAGTGTTTAATCACATTGAACCGTTAGCGCACTATAGAAGAGCGACTCACTGATGAGAAGAAATTTTGCCTCGGTAACCGCACTCATCAGTTTTGTCTCCAACAGACTACAACTTTTGCAACCACCTCTGGTTCTAAAAGAATATTGAACGGTACGGTCGTTGCTGGAATTGCAATCAAAGGATGCGTTATTTCGAAACTTGAGACTGATAGGACAGTACGTTTACATTTTTATTTGCTGCCAGCTACAATTTTTGCGGCAGGGTGTTATGAGAAATACAATCACAACGATGCTGGGATATTTGCAAAAGTCCGGACTGCAGGTGATTTGCGGTGGGGAACGAACGCGCTATTTTCCTTTGCGAGGGCTAACGCGTTAGCCACCACACCATTTAAGTCTTTCGTTTCGCCAGTACTTTAAGCGTGAAACGATGGTATATTATAGATGCCTGAAAATCGCATGGCTACATGAATGTGAACCAAACGCTTTGAGAGAAACAGCTAAAAGCGATCTGTGGTTTGTGTGTAAAAATCTCTTTGAGCGTCAAATATAATTATCAGTTGCACAGACATGGGAGAACCGTCAAGCAGGTAAGTGCGGACTATTAAGTCGAACTCTGTCAGTTGCTTATTCAAGACACCGAGACGTGACCCATTAGCGCTTACCTTCTTCTACACAAAATTCTTAACTTTTCTGAACCGTTATCAAGCAAAGCAATTCTCTTTAACCCTCTACAATTCACCTATAAACTCAGATTTTTAATATATTCTTTATTTTGAGAAGGAGAGAATGTTAGGAAGGATTTTGGAGGGTTTATGGACAAACAATAGTTATACAATAATTTATCAAACAATTTAGGTGAAAGTACTGTGTGATCTCCTTAGAGAAATAATCATTCATTCTACTTTGTTTTCAAACGTACTTGGATTTTTTCACCAGGTAGATCTTCTTCCAACTTGTTTCCAGTGCTGTTCTTTTTCTTACCTTGTTGGCTTGCCTGAGCCTCTTCACTAATTAAATGGCAGTTCCTGAAGAAATGGCAAGGTCGCAGACGATTGATGTTTTGAAGGAATTTCTGATTATTGCGTATACCTTTTACGTCACACCGGAGCAACCTCATTGTCCACTAAAATGCGGGGGCTAGCGGCTTTGACGAGATGGTGTTATGTTGTAGGAACAATCTTTTGCTATGAGAAAGGTAAGGAGATGCTAGAAGAGTTCTCTTTTCATACTGCGTTTGCGGTAGCAGAATACTAGAAATATTTTGCTACGATTTGTTCACCATCGATGAAGCAACCTCCTGTTGAAATCCACGCTTACCTGATTTAGCCGTATCCAAAGTCCCTCATATGATAAGGATTCCAAAGTGTAATCTTTGTAAGAAACTTGAGACGACGCTCGAGAATAAGAGATTCATTACGATGCTATTTATCCTTCTGGGGCAGGAACGCAGTTTATGAGACTTCTAATCGACGGCTCGAAATCCATTCGCCTGGAAATATGCTGCTATTTTGGTTCCTAGACGTGCTTTATTTCATGGCTTCCATCTCCAACGTAGTAGTCTTTTTTCGTTTCCTCCGCAGTTGAATCACTCGTTATCTCTTTTATCAAAATGCGAAAATAGAGAAAAGGGTTCCATGGAAATCCCTTTGGCAGGAATTTTGAGACTGATACGAACAGTTCCCAGGATCGACTTTCTCTTTCTACTGATACGAACGTTCCGTAGTGATAAAAAAGCATAACATTTTCATTACCTCTTTAATATCATTTTCGAAAGTTGCAATAGTTTAGAGGCCTTCAACTGCCTCTCTTCCGAATCGTTACAAGTTTCCTTGAAAGGATTTTCTACAACCGGTGACGACATACAAGCCTGCTAGTTGCACTGCAAATTGCATAATGCTTCAATTTCCTTGTATTCTTAAGGTGGAAAAATTTTCACATAGAAAAGCAGAAACGTGTTCAGTATAACTTTAGATCCTTCGGTAAGCAGTTTGTAATCCACGGTTGTTCTGCCTTTATCTGTTGGTCAAGTGATGAAAGATTTTCGTTAGGAATCTTCTCGTCACTCCCAAATTCTACTGCCCTGATAAGAATTCTTTCAAAGTCAAAATGACATAATTGTTAGATGATAGGGTGGTAGCTCAGATTTCAAAAATTTTTATAAAACTAATGTATTTAGTAATAAAAATTGAGTACGATATGACATTCTAACGAATCGCACTGGACTGCTGCAAGCTTTTAAGTTGCAACCTGCCCTCTCTTCACGGTTTCTTCCAGATACGATGGTCCCAGAAGAGTAACATGCAACTGTTTCAGTATAACTCTGAAAATGTTGTACAAAAGATGGATAAGCGTTTGTCTACAAAGTAAAATAGGGAGACACAGAACATTTCAAATTCATACAAATGATCCGCCACCGAGAAATGAAGTATTGTAACTTCATAGGATATTTGAGCTCCTCCGTTACAAAATCTGTTAATAATGCAATCACAATGATGCTCAGATATTTGCAAAACTCCGGACAGCAGGTGCCTGCGGTGGGTACGAACGTGCTATTACTCTTTCCGAGGTCTAACGTGTTCACCACCACACCATACAAGTCATTCGTTTCCCGTCTCGCAGCTAGTTCTATCGATCAGTACAATCAGCAATCACCAGTCAATAGGATTGACCCACCCTTCTGTCAATAATGATACGAATTTATCAAACAACAAGATTTCTAAAGGCACGATTACCCCTCTGCTCAGGGAATTTTGTTCACTGGTGGAACGTCATAACGACCGAACGATTTCATGTTACGGTGAAACCAGATCGCTTAAGGTATTAAGCGATTTTCATCACATGAAATACCCGACGACAATAAAGTATGGCCGTCCTGTTTATGTGGTTTAGTTGTAAACAGAGATTCTGTCCAATTCTCATCTATAAAACTCCAAACATCCAACAAGAATAACGAACAATTTATGCAGCTGAAAAAGAAAACTTCCACACAAATGTGACTCCCGCAAGTTTTCTATAGTATGAATAACTTTTTAACCTTTTCCTAGACGTTTTGCCCCAAAATTTCTACTTTAGTCCTATTTTTCCGGCCTCCTTGCTTTAGAACTAATCTAGTTAGTTAAGAAGAAGGAAAGGATTCATGCTTCTACACTGAGATGACTAATAGCTTCGTTATTCGATCTGATCCAACTTTGAGAATGTCGAATGAGATGACAAATGAAAATGCCTGATTGGAACTGAATAGTTTTCGCTGCTTTCTCAGCATTCTGAAGAAACAAGATGATGTGAAGAAACAAAACCAATTGAAACTTAACTATTGTCCTGTTCGTTAATATTCGTGGAATTTGCTAACATTCCTTTTGTGCAACCAATACAAAACTTTCTGCTAATTCAGGGATGCAGTAGTACGAAAAGTGAAGTAGCCAAGAGAATGGAAGAACTGATAATAAAGTGATATAACAAAAAGGAGAGCCGATCACAGGGCTGAGTCAACGACACTACACGAGAGTAGCCTAAGCGAGAAAAAACTTTTCAAAGAATCTACAGTAGTTCATATGGAAAGGTTCAAATAAATCGATACAGAAAGAAAATAAAGAACACAGATAATGGAACGAAACTATATGATGTTGTGGAAAAGTTGCACAGATTTCCCGAACAACAGCAAATGAATCCGAGATTGTTTATAGATTCGCATGTCTCTTGAATGCGGTAGGTCTGACAAATCGACGACACTCCAGTCCCATCGCAGTACCTAATCTGAAAAGAAAAACATCGCTCTACTATTTTCAAACAAACTCGGATGAGTTAGGATGAAAAAAGGAAAGGGCCAAAGTGCGATAGCGGTCTAGATAATCGGTCGGAAAATGTTATTTAACCAACATTACTGCGGCAAAATTTTTGATTTTTTGTTCTCATGTGGTGAATCCAAAGAAACACTAAAGTCACAGCCAATTTATCATAAATTCTTGGTGAACAGCGTTTTTCACTGCTTGTAGCACTTTTCCCACACAACAGAAGATCATATTGGCGCTCCTGTAGCACAGTGTTTAGAGCTGCCCTCCTATGCACATGCTGTCGATGGTTCGATCCAACCCTAGGGCAATCCTAGTCCACCATCCCTTCGAATTCGTTAATTTCTTATCAATTGTTTGGAAAGATAAAAACACTAGCTTTACACAGTGATGAGTTACCGAGAGTCATTGTGTAGGCAAAATATGCATTCAATCACCTCCTCGGTATCACGAATGAAATAGAATGCATGGTGCATCTCTCAGGATTGGCGGAAACGCCTTATCCTTTATATCTGATAGCTGACGACAAAAAGCATATTGATTTCCTTTGTTTCTAGTGTGGAAATTAAACGCGTAAAGCCTTTACAAAATAGCTCCTTAAAGAAGGACTACGATGAAATTTTTTCAGCGTTTCCTTCTTCTCACCGTTTACATCAGTACGAATTCAACAAATTATGGAGCAAAAGTTCTCCTTCATTATCACTTATTGTAAGCCTTCACTTTATTAAAAAAGGAGTCAAACTATGAAACTGATGCAGAGAAGATATTTCTGCTCATAAAAAACGAAACTGCATACGCTAACCCAAGCAAGACAGTTAAGGGCCTTTAAGGAAAGTCAGGGCAGGTATAACATCCCAGTATGTCTACCACATGATACTCACTTTGACCTTTGCATAGTATGTTCTTTTCGCCATTGTCTCCTAAGTGCCATAGTGGATGCTTGCTTGTATGCAAATAAAGAAAAATGACACATTTTAGGGTCGGCATTTTGCTTGTCGTCGTTCCATCATACCATTTTTCAGTGAAGTAAGTGAATCAGTCGTACGCATGAAAATCCTATTTGGTTGGCCGAAAAAAAACAACCGGTAGTTTCCTTTTTCCTGCATGTGTTTTAACAGTACTTCTTTTGTTGCGAATACTGTACCATTATATACCATTGTAAAGCTAATTTTATGCACTTTTGCAGTTGCAGCAGTAGTTCCAAGCGTAGGAAATAGAGCAATTGTTCATGTAATTAGGATTTGGAGCAGTGCTTGCGTGGATCTTCATCACTGACAGATCCCCAGCTGGTTAGTAGAGGGTGGACGAGGAGGATGTCTCTCCAGGTGACGGGCAAATGGTTGAACGCTAACCAAATTGACCTTCTGCTTGCTTTGAGAAGCAGGTGGATTCGGAAGATTGATGCCTTTTTGTAGGTATGTAGATGTGCTGAAGGTGTAGGGAATTGAGTGCTCTAGCCTATATGCGGCATCTATCCTGCACGACGATTCAGAAAACCTTGCACTCAAGTGACTGATGAGTACATTGAAGTGGTTCGGAAACGGCTCCAGCAATTAAGCTCCTCGCCTATTCTGAGAAATTCTGGAATGTTATCCGTTAGCAATTACCGTCAAAAATAGCGAAGAGCAATCGGTTGTATTCGTAGAACTTAGGGAGGAACATGATATTTTTTGAACACACTTGACCGAGCAGAATCTACTCCGTAGATAGTTCTTGGACGCGGGAACGACTGATGAAGGTTTTTCTTGCTCGTATCATTAGACTACCAACTGAATGCTGTTGATACAGCTTGGCATTAGCAGTTAGTGGACTAATTTGCTGTCATATTCCGGGTATCAGGCATCTATTGTTTCTGAACAGTCATTGTCGGCCTGAAACGAATCAGGAGAAGTTTTCTATTGTTCTCAACTTAGCTGGTTACTGTTAAAGGGAGTCGTTTGTGGTGTTGCTGAATTCACAAGGAGATCCTTGGTTATGAAGATGACAGATAAGACGATGGGCGTTACACGATTGTAGCGTCAATCACAATAAGGGGATTTGCATCGCAATGAACGCGTTGATTTAACATTGTTGCACATTCGCAATGTTCGAGTCCCACTTCTTAAGAAGGACGAGTTACTTCACATTGACGACGGAGACACAAAAAAACGTAGCTGAGTTAAGGCAATATCAAGTTTTAACAAAGTATTCTAGCCAGATCACAAAAGAAATAGGGGAAATAATGGAGGATTCATCATTTATGCCCCGCAAGGTAGTGTTGGACGCAACAAAAAGACATGTGCTTCTTCCTCTAACGCTCCGAGCATGATGGAAACTACATTTGCATGAGAATTTGCACTTCGACCCTATTTTATATGGTTATAGAGGATCAGAACAACACAGTAAACCTACTGTTGTGAAAATGTCGGACTTTGACTGCTATGACTTAATTTGAATCGAATTTTTCACCACCTCTTGTAATAATAATGAATGATGACTGTCACTCTGGGAGCTGAAATGGAACCTAAATATGGTGAGACCACCCATTGACATATGTCAGCCGAGAGAGGTCACGGTATCCTAACCTGATGAAATCGACTTTACGATATAACATGTTTCATAGTAGAAAAACCGATGATTGCATAACGATGAAATGTGCACGGTTTGTTGCAACTCAATATTTAAACCATCAGGTGATTAAAAATATATGAAAGAAGTGGAAGTTAAGTAAGTATATAAGTTAAGTTAAGTATATAAGAAGTGTAATCCGAGAACCTGTCAGATTCCTTCATAGATCTCATGCTGCAGCTGCTATACAAACACTTACATAATTCATCATTAGTTTTCTAAATAGAAGCTGATGTTGTAAAATAGAACAGAGGTTTATTAGATTCCGTGTTATCACGTGATTGGAGCACAACGGAGTTGATAAATGAGCTCTATGTCCCTATACTCAGAAAGGACTTCGTTTTTAGCATCTTCATGAGAAACCTTTACATCGATTGTCATTTAGCCGATTAATTGCGACCTTGTGAATACCAACATTTAGAGCTCGGGTCCAGAATCAGGGTGGCAGCTAATATGGGTCGCTGAAGAAGTTTCGAACTCGGAATCCTTCGACACATTTGTTCCAAGAGTTCATCTCCATATTACCCCATGTATCCCATTTTCGATTAAGCATTGCATGAAAGTTACAGCACAATCACTGTCTTCATGCGAAGACGTAGTTTGAATACTAGGAAAGAACATGGAAAAAGTGAGGCGATACCTTGACCTAGAACCATAAGTGGAATATTTGGACACGCTGCTTTCATTGGAAGTAATATCCTTCATCCTGGCCTTCGCTGATCAACGCCTAGATTGTATCCATAATCAAAATAGTATCTTTCTTCAAGATTATCTGAGCAGTCACTGCTCCATTTTTAATAATCTTGGGCTTCTAGGATGTTGTACATCGCACTGCGAACAAACAGAGTGGTTGTAGTACTGCCAATGAAGTACTAGGAAGCGATGAAATGACTGGTGTGGGATTCTGTCAATCGTACTGAATCATCGACAAGACCCCTCACGTTTGCATGACTACCGTTCGAGAGATCGTTCCGTCAATACGGATGAGTATAATGCGGATGAACAATTACATACAAATTGCACATATTATATGGCAATCAATATCGGCATTATGAATGCCTCACTTAGTCAGTTCTTGTAGAGGCCGAACACGGTACAAGTGGTCGTCGACAATGCGAATGAATTGGATTTTGTTATGCAGATGTATTCATCGGCCGTCGAGATCAGTCCGTCGTTGAATTCTTTACCTATCGCGTAATGATCGAGATTACGAAGTGGGCTAGAAGATGGATGTAAGAATCAAAGAAAGCAGAAAAAAACTTGAAGAACATATTTTTCCTGTCCTTCCAGAAAATCTGAAAATCACGATGGATCTTAGGACAAGCGCTTTGTAATGGATGTAAATGCTCTAGTTACAGCGAAAAAGGCGCTGCAGTTGATTCTGAATCTTAACAAACTGCTTCACATCTCTTCCTTACGTTACGCGTCCTTTTTTCGCATTTTCTGGGTTTTCTGCTACGGCTCAAACCTCACTAGTCATCTGGAATTCAGAATCGCGTGGAGATTTTGAAGAAATGGGATTTTCAGAAGTATATGCGGTCACATTGACTAGAAATCCTAAAGTCTCCTTGATTTTGTAGATTCCGAGGGAATCCTTCTTCGGCGCAATTCCCAATTCCTAGGCACTTGATCAGTTATCTCTATGTATTCTATACATTTGTATTTGCTTAAGGGGTTCAGGAAGAACCTGAGGTAATGTTGTATAGAGAAATTTTCTAGATTAGTGGAAATAAGACCTATTAGTTGTTAAACAAAGTAAAAAACGTTATGGTAAACATTCGCCCTCATTACCTTGTTCTTAGAAAGCACATTATAGAATAAATGGACGTTATCTTTTGATAGCGTCGAAAACAAAATGGATGCATTCGGGTTGTTAGAGCACATTAATCACAGTGCTAAAACTCACAGTCATCGATTGCTTAACGCCTAAATCAAGAGACCTTCTAATGGGAAGTAAAGTGTGAAAGGCTTCATATAAACATCGTTTTGTTAATTTGGTACCTTGCTTATAAATGAAAAAAAGTTACGTTAATTTTTTAACCTGCTTAGGTTTTCCTATCCTATCTTTTAATATCCGGAAAGTGATGCTAGACAGGACACAAACCTCTAGCTTGATACTCTGATAGATCTCCGAAACTTATTGCCCACATAAGATATCCCTTCATCCACGTCTAGGATGCTTAATTGAGTTCAATGAATGAGCTTTCTCTAAGGTCCGAAAGCTTTACTCTTTTATATTCAACACGACGTAACTTTTCAGTAGTGCATTACGTCTCTTTCAGCTAGTTGTTACGGAGTGGTCATTAAAGTATCGACGGTTGGATGAATTGGTATGTGGCCAATTGGTTGTTGAACCGGTGACCTTGTCTGTTGCAAAGCCACACTACTGAATTGCGCCATGCCGTACCACTTCCTCTCACTCACCGTATCGAATCCGAGTGTCTGCTTAATGCAACTCAACGATGGACATTCAATTATCTGAAGTTGGCTTCCGGAGTAACATTGAATCGCCCCACAAAGCATCGGTAGCCAAAGATACGAAAAAATCCATAGATACATCCCGCAGGAAGCTAAAATTAGTTGTAATGCGTTATTACGTTAGTACATTAGTAGGATTTTTCTTCATCACATCAACGTCATACGAATAGATTGAAACTACATTCGTTTTCGAGATAAAACTAATGGATGAGGATTTAACTCGGCAAGTACTAAAACCTTTTTTAATAATCTCGTTAATTTAGAGTCGTTCAGATCTTCATAAACAGGGCTGAAATCGATGTGTTAGAAGATTAACTGAAGATGAAACTGAAGCTGCCGACATTGAAGACAGGATTAGAAATGCTTAATTTTCGAAGATTCAAAAACAACTGAGGAACCAGACCCATAGAACACTCGAGAAACATGCATGAGAACAAGGAGATGTTGATAAAAAATGAAAATTGCTGCAATCATCACTTCTACTTACGACACCTCTCAAGGTCTTTCACCGCACTGCTTTGGTTATCTTTGCTTTCCTAAGGCAATAAATTTCATTGTACGTCGATGAAAAAGAAACTACTTCTAGCCTGCATTTGTTATGCGTAATGAAAACCGGAGGCGGTATCTCCTGCAGCTACAAAATTGGTAGTATGCAATCTTAACCTTTTTATTTACTGCCTTCTACAATTTTCCACGACAGGGTATCACGTGAAATACAACCAAGATGATGCTGAAATCGCATCAGCACCGTGGACGGGTGATTGTTGATGGTAGCGATTGCTAGAAAACTAGACGAGAGGCAGGCGAAACGAAGGATGGCATGATGTGGTGGTGAACGCGTTAACCCCGGAAGAGGTAATAGTGAGTTCGTTCCCACCGCAGACAGCTGCGGCCCGGAATTTTGCAAATATCTCAGCGTCATCGTAATAGTACACGTTTAAAAAAAACAGTCGCCAGTCCTATAGTCCGTTTCAGTTTTCCAGCAATTTCTGCTTAACTTAACGAAACTTTATTTTTATCTTAAGACCTCCTTTTATTTTTTTGAGTTCTTCATGATTTTTCACATTATTCGATGATTTCGAAATGAATATCAACAATGTCGAAAATTCCAGAACGCCGTGAAGGAGTGCTGGTCTGATTGCATTTCTCGATGCGGTACTAATGACAGATGAATAGAATCGAGAGGAATAATAGAGGGCAAGAGTCGGAAGTGGAAAGAATGGAGAACGAAAGAAAGTGAAGTGAACAGGGATCGATCAGAAGATTATGCGAAGAAAAATGCACACAAGGATTGGTATTATAGAAAGAAGGAGCTCTGCAATGCAAAAAAAATCAACTACGTAAGCTTACTCAAGTGCTAAAAACGACGCTGTTTACATTCATCCAGAACGTGCTTCTCGTTTTGATTAGAATTTAAGCAGAAGCGATGAACCCTCGTCTCTTTTCCTACTACACTTGCTAAATAACTCAGGTTACCCAAAAAAGGCAAAGTTTGCTAGGATGTTGAAAAAAAATCTCCTTCAATCACACAACAAGAATTTGTTACGTCTTATCTCAGACAAAAAACTCAAGATGTAATAGAGCAAACTTATATCTTCAGATGAATTCAACGATAAAAAAGGACAGAGCGATAGTCTTTAAGCAATATCCAAGGAAATAATTGGAAAGTTGGCACCAAACTTTACCCTGAACCAAAATCGATGATCAGCATCCGTTTTCCCTCAACTTGCTAAGATAGAGATAGTTTCTAGATAACATAGATAAAGTGCAAAATGCAACCAGAAATACTACGTTATGCAGTTCTAGACAAGAGTGGCTTCATTAGCATGGTTTCGTGGCGTAAGGCATTTCCTTCAATGAAATACGAAATAAGGGAACACGACAGAAGCATAGTAGGTTTTTACGGCGTCGTGGAGGACGCGATCACCATAAAGCTCTCTGTGAGACAAATTCGGTCCCCCACAGCTGAAACTAGCGCAATTATTGGATTATTCCGAGAGGAAGGCATCAAGTTGCTTCGACACCAACAAAAGAAGGCATGCTGAGTTCGATGGGAACGCTACTAAGCATAATCACGGTGGCAAACTCAGTTTCCTTAGTTATTCGAGCACTTAGAACCCCCAACTTATGTGCTAGTAGTGACTAGTTTCTCTAACATTTCCTACTTTTAATCGCTTGCCTTTTTCCCCGTTTTTTCCTTCTTTTCTGTTTCCCTTTTCTTCTGAGTAGAACACGCGTGCTTTCCACACATTCTAGTCCAGAAAAGGTTTATGGTCAAACATTAGTGCAATCGAAAGTGGAAGGAAAAGTCTGACGACTGAATTACAATAGGAAATTGTACGTTGTAAAGAACTCTCCAGAGAGCAACGATCATAAATCGAAGAGATTTGTGGGAAAAAATGCCACACTAAAACATTTCTGCCCACAGGGAACCGCTAACATAATAGATGGTTAAGTGGGAAGGACAAATATAACTGCTTAAGAATTCTACAGCTGAATGCAAATGATTGGCTGTAAAATAGATTGGTTACAAATAAACGATAGTAAACTGGTTGCAAAGAGTTTTTAGGATTTTCTGTCGTTATTTGATTCTAAAGGCGTATAGTTTACGTAACTAGAAGGACCAGTATAAATAAGAAGAATATTTAATCATAGGTTGTAGACCGACGTTTCAACAATGATCAATACTCCCACTACAGTAGGAATACCATGTGTGCTACCTAAGAAATGACAAGGTTTATTATATTATAACAACGACATAATTGTTATCGACAACTATATAAAACTGAATATAAGCCTATTTAAAAGGATTTGAAACATCTTGAGAGAGCAATTACATCATCTTTACTTGAAACGTTGACATTAAAATTAAAAGCGACTCCAAGCACAATAGTAGTGTGAGTAGTACTAACTAATTTTTCATCAGATTAAATCACAGAATTGCTCGGTCGACCACCGTATAGGGTTTTTCTTCCACGAAACAAAACTACATGGATAAAAAATAGCGATTTTGAACTGAAGAAACAGATGAACGGACGAAGATAATCGACCGGAATCCGTGAGGTGGTAAGCGTAAGCCGTGAGGAGTGCGAAATCCGCCGTGAACGAGTCGGAAGAGGCGGAGCGTAGTCGCCGCCGTTATCGGAAAATGAATAGAGGAGGACGATCGGACACGGTTCTCACAACGGATACCATCCTTGTCCTCTTGAACCAATTACTAGAGTGCCAAATAACCTCGCACGATTCACCTCAACGCGCACCTCATTCAAATGATAACAAATGAAAGCCTCGCGATTGCTGAACAAGAAAAAGACACAGATGAAAGCGTTGAAAGGGTGACAGATAAAAATGTTATGATAACTTCTCCCCCATATTTCTGAGACGATTATTTGGATAGGAAACGTAGTAAAGTCAGTGTTCCAAGTTCAGCATCTGTAGTAAGCTGAACAAAAACAATGTGATTGTTGTAGTTTGCAACATCTCCATAACCATGCACATTAGTTTTCTATGTACTAGAAGTAGAAGCCGATTTTTTTTCAAGACGAAATACTATGTGCGTGTTTCAGTACATCGTTCACTCCGCTTGTTGGCTCATATCCGTCATCTGCGAAGATCTTCGGATTTGCATGTAGTTTTAGCTGCTACTTAGAGACTTAGTCTTCTTAATAAATGCCGTCGAATGCTGGTTAAGTTTATTCCTTCTAGAATGCTGAAATAGCTCTGTTAGAGTGTCCACGAGTCTTCACTACAATTAGTGACTTGATCTTGTAGATCGGAGAAAGCTAGAGAGCTAGTCCCAAACAGGTCTGTTACTGCTCTTCAGACCTTGTAGGGATCGATGACTTCACTATCCCACGACGAGGTCATACCCACAACATTGTGTTTATTACTTGATACTTAATACTTGAATGGCCCGTCCTCACTGGTTGTGCGGGCCTCAGCATAATGTCCATTTTTCGGAGATCTGCTGGTTAAGCCATTATAGTTCCCTGGAGTCCCGAGGTCAGCCTGGCCAAAGTCTGCTCCAGGTCTTCACCACCACGGGCAGTCGCAGCCCTTGTAGATCAGAGGGAGATTTACCGCCATGTGACTTTGATACCAGGACGGTGGTGGATCCTGGTATTGGTTTACTCTTAGCAAGGTTTCTCGATAGAAACGTCGGACTCCTTTTTAGCTTGGGAGGCCCTGTCAGGAGATGAATCCTCCGCTGTACACCGCAGTCCGACACCCAGGAACACCTTCCAGCCTCGATGAGGCGGTAAACCATTGGGAGGATTGCGTTAATTATTGCACATGATCTCGAAACACTGCGCTTCTCGTAGTAAGGAAATAAATCAGTTAAATAAAGTATAATAAATGCTGCATGGGTATTTATGAGCATTAAGGCTTTAAAAAGTAATCTCCTATAGCCTTTCAAATTTATTTTGATTCTTCCGATTTAGCAGATTTCTAACGGCATTCTTTAGACGAGAGTTATCTAAGTTTTGACGAACATGGGAGTCGTTGAAATCCTATCTATTTTCGAAAATTTTCAGAAAAAGCAAAGTTCTAAAATTTTGAAATATAAAAAATAAAGGATAAACCTCTCGATATTGATCAATCCCTGAGGGATGGGCCATGTATTCGACTCCATTAAGCATCGTGTGGAGGAGATGGAATGCATATCTGGCCTTTACAATGACTCGCGGTGGCCTACCGATGTATCCAGCCAGTGCTGCTATCCTCCAAGGCAAGTCTGGTAACAATTTGCCGACCCCGGAGGGATGGAAGGCTTGGTGGACCGTGGGCGGGGGATCGATTCCACACGTGTGTTGCAGGGCGCCTCCGATCACTGCGCCACACGCGCCCGTTAAGCTTGAAATATGCAACGAATAAATCATGCGATTAGAAGGGAGTGGTCAAGGTTATGGAAACCTCCATCGTGACATAACTTTGCCCGAAATTTTGTGAGGTTAACTTCTCCATACTTTATTTTTTAAAATATAGAGAAATTTTAGAAAAGTACACAATATAGAAAAATGCATTTCATTTTTTGAGGAATGTCTCATTATCACGTGTGATATAGGGTAGTATATAAGACTGCTATTCTGATGGGAGCGGCACATTACGCTTCCATGTGAATTCTGCGCGGTCGGTCTTCACGCGACATACTCAGTGGAAGACTCATAGAAAGCGGTGAGTGTGCAAAACTGTGTTCAATGCGATTGAAATCTTGGTTTATTGTTTTCTCTGTTTGGTTATGGAGGTGTTTGGCCGAATGGATTGCTGTCAACTTGACCTTTCCAGGCTCTGAAGAAGACGAAATGGATCCACGAAATGGATCGAAATGTAACCACCGTTTTGTATAGCTGTAATCAGTGACCGATCTATCCAACCGTAGCTATCAAAATCGGCAAAGACGATAAAAAAACATCAACGCGCAAAACTCTTGAGGCGTTTTGGATAAATTTCAAAAATCCAAAGATGAACCGGAAGGACGAATGCCTCACTATCACGCGTGACCTGGCGCCCTATTTCAAAATGATATTTTGACCCCGGGGCGTGTCTTGCTCGCGTAAACTACGTGTCGGCCAGTCCCGCACATAACATAACGGTGAGTGACCTTTCTGTTCAATATGGCGTCTATTTGAAAGTTTGATCTTCATTAATACTTTAACCTTCTTTTCCACCGAATAATAAAAAGTATTCTAACATAAAGTACGTCCAGGCTCTGAGGAAGGCGAAGTCGCCGAAACGTCAGCCATCGTTCAATAACATCAAAAACAACGACAACGACAACGACAACGAAGATCTGTACCAACCTCGAGTCAGCAGAAGATCAGTTTATAAGATCACATAAATAAAGACGATATCGCTAGCAAAACAAGGACTGTGTAATGTTAACTCTTTACTTGCGGCCTACTACAGTTTTTCATGGCGGGGTGTTATGCGAAGTACAACCACAATGATGCTCAAATATTTGCAAAACTTCGGACCGCAGGTGTTTGCGGTGGAGCGCTAACGCGCTATTATCCTTTCTGGGGTCTAACGCGACCGCCACCATACCATGCGGGTCCTTCGTTTCGCCTGTTTCCCACTTGGTTTCCTATCTACCAGTGCCATCAGCAGTCACCGTCTCTAGTATACTATATAGTCGTCGATTACCACGTTGATATTATTCCATTCCAATTTTCTTACTTGCAAGCCCAATAAACAGGTGCAGAAAGTCGTGCTCTGAATTTTTGTGTTTGTTGAGTTCTGAGCATTGGTGCCTCTGAGCAAAGGAAGACTTGAGGTTTATTGAATTGTCGCCGTTCCCCATTCACTCGCTAGACCTTGTCGCTAACACATCTTAGAATTGTAGGATAGGATGCACTCGAGTTAATACGACGCTTCCGTTTTCTACAATCAAGTCGAGAAGCAGAGCCATCACGATGAAGTACTTAAGGTTTCGAATGTACGGACGCTCCATTTTCTTCCATTTTTACACGAAGTAGAAATGTTCGCAATGATGGTAAGTTACGGACCAATAACTATAATAAAGAAGAAGTGGCGAGATAAAGACACTCTCATATAAGGGGACAAAAGTAGCCTTAGACTAACCAAATATTTCAAACCAAGCTTATTTCAGTAACACGGGAAGCGAAAGAGTCAAACATTCCACACAATAGTGATTGAAGCACGAACCGTGTCAACCAGAGCTCCTATCGCTTCCGGGTCGGCAAACTACTATCAGACTCACCTGAGAAAAGCTCTCTCAGATCCACAGAGGCCGACTACTTTCACGGTGAAAACTTAAGAACAAGTAAAGCTGTTCTAAGGCTTCATCCGGAGTTTATTCGTCTAGCATTCAACGCTATTCATTAATTAACGTAAAAACATTTCAAATGGTAACCGAACCGACATTCTTTTCCAAAGACTTTCTTGAGTGAGACGGATGCAGCTTACCGAACAAATGAAAGAAACAATCCAAATCCACATAATATGCGATGTCGGGTAAGGTAGTTTATAGCTTTATAGAAATAGTTTATTTCACCCAACTGAAGTAGACTGAAAATGTTTTTGTAAGAAAGTAAAAACGTCTTTGATTTTCGAAGTCCACTGTAGCAGTCCTAAGGTTTCTCTTAAAAACTCGATTTTTTTTTAGCTCACGCAATTGCAGGGAATCTAGGAGCGTTACGATAATTTTTCAAAATTGTACAAAAGTCCTAAGAAGTTGAAAACGTTTTCTCTGAGAGGACTTAGATAAATCAAAAAATATAATCTCTTTTGCAAATATTCGGTCACTGAACTCTGTAAGCTACTAATATGCTTCTCTTGTGATCATAGAAATTCGCTTGGCCTAACCATTCTCGTCATTGCGACTACTTAGCTAAATTTGGGCAAATCCATGCCACACACATAGTCTCATTGAACGCCAGTGCTAGATTCAGCGTCGATTTTCGACGCATTCTGGATAAATTTCGAGAATCCAAAAATGAACCTCATGGAAGAATGCCTTGTCATCACGCGTGATCTCACACATTATCCCAAACTGATAGTTTAGCGTGAGAGAGAGACACACATAGCCATCTATGTGAACTCCGTGCAGTTAGTCTCCACGTGGAATACTCAGTGGACAACTCATGGAAAAGTGATCGAAATCTAGATTTCAGGTTTTTCTCTTTTGACTATAGAAGTATTTGGCTAAATAGACCAGAGTTAACCTAACCTTTCAGAGCTCTGAACAAAGCAAATAAATAATGTAATCCTACCTCACTTTTAGTCATAAAGGAAAGAACAAAGTTTGGATTTTGGTTAGCATTCTCTGTCTGGAGAATTCTACGCAACAGGGTTAATATATGATAAAATCAAGCTCAAAGAGACTGTTGATAGTTTACAAAGGAAATGATACACAATTAAAAAGGGTAAAAGACCAAGCTCTCGGCTTTGATCAGTCCCTGAGAGAGGTGCCGTGCATTCAGCTTTATTAAGCATCGTTCGAGGTGATTGAATTCATATCTGGCCTTTACAATGACTCGCAGTGGCCTACCGATGTATAGAGCCGGTGCTGCTATCCTCCTAGATAAGTTTGGTACCTATACAAGGTTATTAATGAGAACTTTATCATCAGGGCCGATTTAAACAGGACACCTACTTCCACATCGCTATCAACAGGATGAAACGTCGTGAACAAAGCGGTTGTCGAAATTTGCCACATCGATCAGCATAGTCCATCCAAACATGGTTTCAAAAATTTAGCATAGTGCAAAACTCAGAAAGCGCTTAAATTCATTTTGCAATCATTCCTCACCAGGGTTATAAATGATTTCACCAGTGAATATAGGATGACAATCTGCTGTTCAGTAAAATCTACTTCGTTCTAAATCGAACATCGAAGTGCTTTCAACCTCATTGTTCATAGTAGCGCTACGCTTGAAAACACAATTAGCTTATCAAGAAGTTCGAAAGAAAAACCTAATTGTTAGCTCCGATCTGCTCTGCAGATTCAATCGATTTCCATTTGTACGTGTTCGGTCAGTTGTTTGAACTGTTTGCTTAGTACTTTCTCGCTCAACTCGAGCGTGCACAAACGATGTATGATTTCACTCTCGTAATAGAGTGAGATTAGACCGCCATTCATAGCCAAAACACCGGAAGACAGTGTTCCGATTCTCAGACCAAGCAAACCAGAACCCATTAACGGCATCACGATTGTTGAGAAGACGACGAAGCGCACTCATTGGATACAATGCCAACTAGAAGGATGTTCATTTTCCAGCTGCTTGCAAGCGTGGTATGTCGGGACATTTACAATTAAAAACAGGAAATTCAATACCAATAACTGATGAACTGGGCTTTCGTTTACAAATAATTCTACACCAGATTGTCACATAAGTTTTTTCTCGTGACTAACTTTTCGGCGCTATTTTCTTCATCACAACTGCAATGAAATTTATTTAACAACCTGGCACAAGCTAAACAACATAATAAGGTTCATCATCCATCTCAAGATCGAGTTAAAGTAAGCGTTTCGAATGATATTAAAAGTTGTAGCCATAAAAGATGATGAACATAAAGCTCTTGGCGTTCATAAGTCCCTGTGGGATGCGCCATGCATTCGACTTCATTAAGGATCGTTTGGAGGAGATTGAATGCATATCTGGCCTTTACAATGACTCGCAGTGGCCTGCCGATGTATCTAGCCAGCGCTACTATCCTCCAAGACAAGTCTGGTACCAATTTGCGACCCCGGAGGGATGGAAGGCTTGGTGGGCCATGAGCGCGGGGATCGATTCTACGTGTACGTTACAGGACGCCTCCGATCACTGCGCCACACGCGCCCTTTCCTAACAAAATTAACGCTAAGAAAAGATAATGTCATTTTCCTGCAATTTCAAAATCTAGTAAATTGTGTCGCCTTTTTCGCTTTCGACTTTTACCTTTGAAGGCAATAATTTCGAACACGTTCTTTAGAATGGGTTGCAGACTTCAGCTTATGAGAAGTCGAGAGGAACGGACATCAACGGTTCAGTGATAGAAGAGTGAAATGCCTTATTACTCTAAGAGAGATTGAGCTCGAACCTGTGTTCTGACCAACGATTTCACTGAAAGCGTTGAACAGTACACCGTAAAAAAGGAAGGAATAGAACTAAGACTGCAATAACTCCTGTTCGCAGGACTGTTTTCTCGTCGCTTCCGAGGACAATGTAGAAAGTCAAAAAATGAAACGAGCTAAGCTTTAAAATTTTAGTTAATCTCTAGTGTAGCTTTCGTTGAAGTAGTTACAGGAATAAACAACATAAACAAAGGCGCTTGTGTCGCAATGTTCAAAGACTTGCCCTGCAATCAAAGCAAATCAGGCTCACCATCTCTCCGTGATCAATAAATTGACAAACCACTTCCTTGAAAGCACGAAAGCAATGATATAATGCATCGACAATCCTCCAAAAGTCATTATTTTGGCCAAATATCCGTTCAATCACCTCTACGATGTATAATGAAGTGGAATGCGCAGCACACTCTCAAGAGATTAGCGTCTTACGTTTTAATCTTTATTCATACATTTTTTTGGCATATTCCGATACCACATTCGATGCGGATTCCAGGACTTCCTTCTCATCTGTGAAAACCAACGAATTTCGGCTGCCCTTCGAGGAATTTGTCTTTCTAGGGAATGTCGTTGAATTCTGGTCGTACTGTTCTACTTGAAGTCCTGGTACAGCTGTGCGATGGGGTTTACACATCTTCATCACCATTATCCACAAATACTTGTAATTTGGAAAGCTATCTCAACCCCGGAACGATGAAATGCTTAGTTGTTTCGGTGCAAGGTTGACCTAATGTTTTATGCTTATTGAACACAATCTCCACCACCCTCTTTCTATCCACAGAAATTCTCTAGGTATGACAATATCTTCGAGCAGTTGAAATCGCTTCTTATTTCTGTTTTAGTTAAGGAGTTAATCATTTGATGCCCATCAAAATGAAGAGAAACAAGATTGATAGAAAATATCTGAATCTGGCAAAGTCGTTACAAAGTAGAATTTTGGCGTAAATTTACAAATATGAACGTGGCCATTTCGGTGGCTATCGAGATATAAATGATAATCATATCATAAAACAGTTTCTGAACAATGATTTTCTAGAGGACTAAGGTGACAAGAGATTGGTATAAAGCTTTCACTCGGCTAGCGTTTCGGTGCTTTCGTGGCGTTCTCCATTCGAGCGATGCTCCCTCAACTGGATTTCACTCGATGCGATAAAGAACAACTACATCGCGGCAACGACCAGCTATTGACCAACCACACGGATCAACACGGCTCTGAAGACGAAGGCGTCGAGACGTTAGTCGAATAAAAGTTTTGTGCAAACCTCGTGACGGTTGTCATTTAGAAAATTATTGATTGTTGTTACAGAGGTTTAATAAAAGCCAGTTTTTAAGATGTAATTGCTGAAAATTTTTCGAGACCTTTCGGTGTATTTAGGTCTTACTTACTAATATTTTTGGAGTGATGCATTTAAATATCACATTTTTGAGAAAAAGGAGATAAAAAACAATATCAGCGTTGTTAGTGTTAAATGAGAACTTCATAACTGCAACCAGTGAACGCTATTTATCCGGTCTCGTTAATAACCCGGTGTAGAACAATTCCGGTCTGATCGTGGGGCGATTAACTCTACCATTGATTAGCAGGCATCGAGTGAATAAATGACAGACACCTAACAAATCCAGTAGTACCGAAGTAAAACTAACCTAATACACCTATGAAATTCGTGTGCTAAATTGAATTTACAAAACTATGAAAGGAAGCTTTTAGATCTGATTTCTATCCTATGTTTGTGGCATGCTTTTACTTTACTAAACACAGCACAGGAATATGTAATTGGGCGTAGAGGAATGCACACTTACATAGACATACGACTTGAGAGAGCCTTCTGAAGTATCCACACGTCTAGTACCAATTTTCCGACCTCAAAAGAATAGATGATTTGACGAATTGAAATTACGAGCACATGTGCACTGCAGATCACAAAAAATTGGATGCACATTATGCTTCCATGTGATTTCTGTGCGGTTGGTCTTCACGCGACATACTTGGTCGAAACCTCATAGAAAGCGGCTCTGAGGAAGGCGAAACCGCCGAAACGTCAGCAATTGTGTTCTAATAAATTCTATATTAACAACCTCGTGTCTGCTTATTGAAGAAAAACATTGAATTATCAACTCAAATCAGGTTCTAAGCACATTAGAAATATATTGTATTCCGGCAGCGCGCTATTAACAAGTTGCTCACAGTATTAAAAATCATATATGAATGCGACTGCCAAAGGTGTATAATATGGAATAGAAAGCAGTTAGTGAAAACATGCACATAAGACGAAATAAAAAATAAAGCGATGAAGCTTTTGGCGTTAATCAATCCCTGAGGGATGCGCCATGCATTCGACTTCACTAAGCATCGTTCGGAGCTGATTGAATCCATATCTGGCCTTTACAATGACTCGCGATGGCCTACCTATGTATCGAGCCAATGCTGATATCTTGTCAGACAAGCCCGGTACCAATTTGCCGACTCCAGAGAGATAGAAGGCTTGGTGAGCCATGGGCACGGAAATCGATTCCACATGTGTGTCGAAGAGCGCCTCCGACCACTGCGCCACTCGCGGAAAAGTGGTTAGTAGAAAAAAAATGGTAAGTGCTGATATCTCCATTAGAGTAAAAACTTGGCTGAGAGACAGACAAACCAATGACGTCGGTTGCTCTGGTGAATAGCACGTGAGCCCTCAGAAAGGCTAATTTCAACTTCGAAGCCTAGCTGAGGGTCCCAATTTTACTCACATCCCAGCAGCGTCACGGTCGTATTTCACAAAATGATCAACGTTGACCAAGTCTTCTCTATGGTTTCAGTTTATGCTTTGAACTTACTTTTGGAATTAGTACTATCTTACCAAATGGGGTCTCTTATTAATATGTTAGCATATTCCACTCCAAGTCCTGAAAAATGCGAACTGCTAGTCATTGCAAAGAAAAGTGAGTAACCCTTATCAGCCTATGACGAACCGCTCTTGAAAAAACAAAATAACTGACTTTTTTAAGCAGGAACTAGTCAGCAAGATCCAGAAAAATATCGTGGTTTTTTCATAAACTCAGGAGACATCTAGCAGATTTCTTTCACGGAATGCGATGATTAGAGACGATTAACGGGCTTAGAAGTCAAAGAGAGTCAAATCTTGTAAAGTCGAAGCCCATGCATACGGCCCAATCAAAGAGGAAGTTATCTGAAACGAAAATTTCCTGCTGGCAACTCGCTTTATTTGATGAATAGAAAAGATTTTGTAGAAAAAATCTAGTCCTGGAAAAATTCTATAGCAAGTTTTATGGCTTTACTTACCAGCTATTAACCGGATAACAACTCAAAACGAACCTAGGCTTCACTGATTGGCTCATTTCTGTAGTTTGAAGTGCAACTGTAAGTAGCAAATAAAGTGTCAGCTCAATTATCGCATCAGCTATTGTCCCACTGCTCGTTGAGTGGCTCAAGCAGGCGCCAATAAATCCTACATCCTAATCCATCCTAAATCTCCCTGTAACGCGCAAGATTAGGCCAGAGGGTCCTACTCTCACTAGAGACAGATTAAGGATCAAATCATTCTTCAAGGCTTTTTGTGAAGAGCTCTGACCATCGAGTCGTTGGTCTTCCTACAAGACGTTTAACATCCCGAGGAATCCAGTCACTAACGGCTCCTGTCCATCGGTTGTCATTCATACGCATTACGTGTACGGCGCACCCTATTTCGACAGTTTGGCGTAAAGAACAGCGTATTTGATCTTTAATCCTTGGACTAGCTCGGAGCTTCGGATTCCTTTCCTTAGTTGTCTGGCAGGTGATATTCCTAGAATTGTTCTTTCGATTGCGCGTTCTGTAACTCTGAGCGATCTTTCATCCTGCTTACGCAGTGACCAAGTTTTTGATGCATGCGTTAAGCCAGGAAGGATCATGGAGTCGAAAAAGTGAGCAAGGAGTCGGCTATTCTTTGTTCTCTTCACTACAGCCTCTTTAAAGCCTCCAAGCCGCTCTCTTCCTCCTGCAGCTCAAAACTCTGCTTGGTGAAGTGGCTGTCCTTCTTCCAATTTTTTATCAATCCTATTCAGGATTATTCAAATGAAAAGTTTGTAGAGGACAAACAGCAGGCAGATTGGACGGTTGTTGTTAATACCGTCGAAATCCTTTCTCGAAAAGTAACATGTTCTTGTTGGTTTTCGATTGAATAGGAGTCTTGAACCCTGACCCTTGCACAGGTAACCTGCAAAGAGTCGACCTGCTGTGTTGATGATTGGCGGAAGGTTCTTCAGGTGTGCAAGTCTTATTTTGTCCGGGCAGTGTAGTTCGATTCTTCACTGATGAAATAGCATGATGAATTTCAAAACGGTGAACCAATGGGACGACATGTCCACCCTTCGTTATTTTATGAGGGCTGAAAAAAGTGGCTATTGAAGAGATCCTTGTAGTAATCGTGAATGGTTCTCTCCATTGCCTTTCTGCAATCTGCAACTCTTCCATATGGGTTTCGAGATGCAATAATCTTGGCTTTATAATCGTCAAAGTTTCAGGGGCTTTGAGAAAAACTGGTAAAAAGGTAAGTAAAATGCAACTAACGGCAGATGGAATAGTGATAGTGATTGCTATCATCACGAACCAGGTGCTGGTCCGATCTTGGTTCAGGCTCATCAAGCCTCCGCGGCCAGGGAATTGCCACTGGACTTGTCCGAGAAAAAACTCTCTCAAGTACAAGTGGGAACGCTCTAGGCCGACTATTTCAGGACTTCAGGTAGAATGGGTGGACCAGCATTCTACGACACTCGAGATGAAATGGAAGTCCTCAAGCAGCAACCGAGGTAACACGTAAAAGTTGAAAGACCCTCGTGGATAATGGATGCAATGAAACGAATCAAATTTAAGAAGTTCTAGGAACCTCGCAGTGGATGTGAAAGGTAGGCTGTGTAAAAATAAAAAATTACAAGTATAAATCATTTTGGAACCTCACCTATGAATCTATCTCACATTTCAGAAAGCCAGGACTAAATTGAGAAGTCGGCTTTGTTGAATTTGTAAAACTAGGTGAAAATCAATCCGTTAGTGATGCTTTATTCTTATCAATGACCTAAGCATCTCGAAAATTTTTCAATAGCGTTAGCTGTACCGACTGTCATCATAGTGCTGGCCCAATGGTTAGAGCAAGCCTCCACTTCTCTCTGTCGACTGCATGCAAAATTCATTGGGTTCTGTTCGCTCCAGATACTCAGTGACCTTCATATTTCTTGTTTTTCCATAAAGAATTGATCATATTACTAATACTTTTACGACCATGCGAGGCGATTTCGATGTGTGCACCGCTGCTCGTTTCGGACAGCATATCTTGATCTCAATGGGCATCTCAAGTGCGCTGCAGTGACACGCCGTTCAGTGGGCCAGCCACGCAAAAACGGCCGCGGTCATGAATGAGTTGAACCTTTTGTATTGTATATATGTCTTTACGAACTCCCTTTTTTGGCTGACACAAGAGTGGTATAGATGTTCTCGCTGTTGTTGTTGTCTTTGTTCAATCGCTGACGCTTCGGCGACTTTGCCTTCATCAGAGCCTTGCACCAGCGCTTAAGCTTTATAATACATTTGAATAAACTCCTTTCTACTAAAAGATTTCTTTAATATGGTTACATCTTGCGGAACTCCATAGCAATAAGACCTTCAGATATTTGAGATTCAAGAGCAGCATTTCTCTAGAGATAATATCATTGTGGCCACGCAAGATGAAGATAGTAATCGCGAACATTACGCCAATGCAACAGGCCTTAACTCCTATTGCTGTCACCTTTTCAGTTACATTCTTGATCATTTTTATTCTATTGTGTCCAACAGTGCACGCCGCAGTATGTAGAGCAGGTACTGCCACCATGTATGAACTGTTCTTTTAGAAACTTATAAGTTAGCCGTTCACAATAAAGTGAGCTAATTCTACATCTATCTAGAATCTAGAATCTCTAGGCTTTAAAAACAACCTACCTCAATAGCCAATCGACGTAAAAAAAAATTTAAGCTGTAGTACTTACAAAGACTTTATGTCTTGCTATTTGAGCTATAAGGGGATGTAAAAACATAAACCATCACTTTTGGCTATTCCCACGAGATATTAAAATCTAAATGAACGTTAAATTTAAAGGTCGAATGCAGTAGGTAATGGCCTTGTTCTTGTGCTATCGGTCTCAACAGTCAAGCCAGTACCGTTCTCCTGTTATGAAATGGAAAACGTCACTTGGCCATATAAAAGATTTTCAATGGTACAAAGTAGTTTCCATACATGTCAATATAGGCATCACTTAAACCTATAGTTTTCTCTAAGCACGCTTAGCCCAAACTAATTACAACAACCACCTGTAAGGCGTGTGTAGCCAAATGGTTAGAGGTGCCCTGCAATGCACACTAGATTGGTGACTGGTTCGATCCCGAGCCCCAGCCTCACCAAGCCTTCCGTCCCTCCGAGGTCAACAAGTTGGTGCCAGACCTGTCTGGGAGGGTAGCGGCACTGGCTCTGTAGATCAGTTGGCCACCGAGAGTCATTGTGTAGGCCTAATATGCATTCAGTCACCTCTAACGATGAAGGACGAAATCCAATTTAGGACGCATGCCTCACGGATTGATCAACGACGGAAGCTTTATCTTTTGTACTTTACCTGCTCTAAGGATAGCTGCGATTTTTCTATTTCTACATTTAACTTTATCGAGCTTTTTCATTCTTTTTTTGAAGAAAAAGTACACTGTTAGTTTCATTACCGTAATTACGATAACTTTCCCATGAATTTAGGCGAATACTGTCCTAAAGGATGGCAAATTCAACGTAAGACCAATTATGATGCAACCACATGTGATATAATGGAAGGACGAAAATGTGAACCACCGTACCAATGCATTCACTCACAATGTGGCCTCAGTTTTTGTTGTGCGAAGCAGGGAATGATTTTTTTTCAAATAATTTGATCTCAGCACTTTCGGCTTATATTTACCTTCAAATGGGAACGAACGAAAGACTATGTTCGTTGATGGTCTTAGTCAATCACTAATCGCAGTAGTTCGTATTTTAGAAAGCATAAAGAGCTGGAAAGTGAAGAAGGAGAACGATGAACAACCGCTGGAAGACGATGAGCCGGATGAGCTTTAACAATTACTATTCAGTGGACGACAATGAAAATTAGCAAAGGCGAACGTACTATATTATTTAATGTCAATTTGAAATAAAGAGCTCTTTTACGTGTTCATATATTTAAACCGAATGCTCACTAACAACTGAAAATCCCACAAACCTTAATTTCTAGTTTTTGTTTTATTTTAACTACACAAGCCGTTTTTACGTGCTCGGGACTCGGCACTTCATGCGTCGCATTCGTTTCCTTGCATCCATCATTCATAAAGGTCTTCGAATTCGAGACGATTTTCTTTGGATTTCTGAGATTGCTGAGCTAGAGCGCCACCATTTGGATTGAGGAGAGTGAATTTTTTCCCGCATAAGTCCACTAACAATTTTTCCACTGCTTAAGGATTAGAGATTTGGTGAGCCTGGGGCGGGGTCGAACTGGCACCGTGCTAGTGATCATCAGCAAAACTACCACTACGCCACCATCCCTAATGTCACGCCTACAGCTCATCAAAAGTGTTGCTATTTCCAGTATCACTGGTCTCAGTGTTGTAGATCGTAGAAAAGCTGGGAATGAGTGCATTAATATAGAAAGCAGTTGAATTTTATACACGAATATAACACGCATTCTGCTCTTCAATTCTTAATACATTCACGGTGATGCACAGCGGTTTCAGTGGGAATGTCCCGGAATTAATTCAACTTCTTTTTGTACGCCTTGTTCTGTAATCCGGTTTTTCTGTATCCTTTAGCGGTAATCTTATCGTTTTTCTCAGTTGTGGTAAAACTGGAAACAGGGAGAAGAACGCGGAGTAGTGAGTGATGCAGACCAAGAGGAAGCAAGACCCTGTCTTGACGTCTCCAGCACTCACAAATTCAAATGGAAACGTCTTAACTCGGCTATTACCAAGAGTGCGAGGAGAATCAACCCAACCAGCATGATACGCCATTCATAAGGAAGACGAGAACCTTAAGCAGTAGCCAAAACAACGCGAGAAATGTTCGAAGCCCTTTCCGGACGATAATGCAAGGGAAACGAATCGAAAGCAGAATTGCTAGGATCCTCACAGTAGATTTGATGATGGGTCATCTAAATAGATGCTAATCATTTCTAGCAAAGTAAATAAGTCACATATGACAGGTATCGCTACTAATGCACTAATAGCCTCTTAAACTAAACTTTAAACTCTAAATCAAATTATCTCAGCTGATGTTGAAATTAATTGATTAAAACAGAAAGGCATTAGAATGTGAAAATCTTTGCCAACGAGATTCAAGCTCGTTTTTGTCCCATCAAAATGAAGTTGACTTTCTGGAACCGGCGATATATTTTTCCTTTCCAAAACCAATGCTCATGTTTCGATTGAAAAGGTAAATTAGAAGTGGGATTTCAACTAGGTGGTTTTTCTTAATGTACCGTTAGTTTCTGTAGCTGCCGATCATGCGTTTGAAATCCTAAATGTTCAAATTTGAACAGCAACATTCTGAGACTTCTGATTCCAAACAAATCTAGCTATTTTGCCGAATATCCTATTGAAATCGTATATACCTCTATTGTGATACAGAAGTCTCTTCGGCTCTCAACTACACTACTTTGTCAGTGTTGGAATTATCGTCTACCGTCGAAAAATGAGCTCCGTCTCAAGAATTTCAACAATTCTATACGCATAGGGTATGTAACCATTTCATGAAGACCTGCCATCAACGCTTCGACTTCTACAGCTCCTGGCAAACCTGTAACTTTACTGGTAGCCGTGATAGATTAATCTCCGTATGTCTTGCACAAAATGGCGCGTGTAACCTGGTGATCAAAGGCGCCCTGCAATACGCATGGGATTGATCGTCGCGCCCTAAGCCCACCAAGCCTTCCATGCCTCCGGGGTTGGCAAATTGGTACCAGACTTGTCTGGGAGGATAGCAGCATTGGCTCGATACATCGCTAGGCAACTGCAAGTTATTGTGAAGGCCAAATATGCATTCAATCACCTCCAACCTTGCTTAATAAGTCGAATACATAGCGCATCCCTAAGGGATCTCCCCATCTCTCATCTCATCAGAGAATCACCCTCATCTCCTCGCATCAGCGCCAAGAGCTTCCTTTTTTATGTCTTGTACACAAAAACAATATAGTTTTATTCATGTAAAGTTCCACCTATGAAACAAACTCGGTGGCAATGGCGGATCTCATACCAATTGTGAGTTTCCAACTTCCTACAATTGTAAGTGTTCGAAACGTTTATTCTGAAAGATACGTCTAAGAAGTGACTTCTATAAGCACTTGCTGACACCTTCGACGATTCCGCCATTACATTCTGCTTCACAAAATATAGAATATCTTTGGGAAAACCTCGCTAAAACCTAATACTACACAAAATGGCCCTGTACTACGAGGAATCTATTAAGACCTTTTTACATCAATATAGACAAGGCAAATGAAGATTTGCACGTTTGGGAACGACTTAAACGAAATTTCAATCGCACAACACATGCTACAAAATACGCTCACCGTCGCACACCGAGTGAACTGACTCTTCCGAAAAAGGAAAGTGTGGTTTTATACAAATCCTCTCGCTACTGGATTCAAAGCAACAGAATGTTGAGTAGGTAGTGTGAGCAAAAAACGAGGGCTGCCGCAAACAGCGACATACCAGTCCAGAATCACATCCAGAATCTCATCCTAATAACGATTAGGTCGATAACCATAATGTGCAGATGACAAAATAAACTTTAAATAAAACATAAATGAATGCCCAAATTTCAACATCCACCTCAAATAGAATAGGCTTAAAATCGGGAAGAATGAAGAGAAAAGAACGAAAAACGATGGATGATTACAGTACTTGTGGCCAACCAGTAACCAATTAGGAGCAGAACCATCAATTAAACGTTAACGTAACACTTTGTATAACAACAGATTCGAATATGATAACCGATGCAAAGCACACCAGTGGATAGAAGACGAGAAAGCAGAAGTCCAAAAAAAATTTCGAAGTAAAATCGTGTGAAATTTAAATCACGTTGTAAAACTTGTACGACTAAATCTTATCACAAGTCTCTAAAGTTCGAAGCTGGTAGGTACATTTACATAACCTGCGAGGATTATTAAACTTTGCGGTACATGCACGCTCTTTGTTGATAGAACGTCTTTTCTTCTTGGTCTGACCAGACCATCTCACTAGGCCAGCAAAGGTTGGAACTGCAGTATAATCCAGAACCTGTAGCAACAATATCATCTGATCAGTGATGAAATAGAAAGGTATAAGGAAAATAAGACACTTACTCATTAAGGATGATTTCAACTCACGATCGTCATACCCAGAATCAAGCAATGACCGCTTTGGCGATGGTGAAATTGTTGAATAATAGGGTGCAGTTGCAGGTAAACCACCAACACTAGGGTCAGTAGCTGAGTAATGATGCATGTAGGAATCGGAAGGTGAGCATTTCTAAATTTACAAACGTGACCTTATAAAGTGGAAATAAATGTTTCGATAAAGCTAAATGGATAAAGGTCTCGGAGTTGATAAATACCATGAGGGTTGCATCCTGCATACGACTTTCAATAACCATCGTTGGAGGTGATTGAATGCATATCTGGTCTTCACAATAACTCGGGGTGGCCAACCGATGTACCGAGCCAGTGATGCTATCCTCCTAGACAAGTCTAATACCAATTTGCAGACCACGGAGGGATGGAAGGCTTGGGGAGCTACAGGCGCGCGGATCGATCCCCTGCATGTATTCCACGGCCCCTCCGACCACTGCGCCACACGCGTCCATAATGTTTCAATAACTCTAAAAAATATCTCAAAACCTACGAGGACAGCACGCCCAGCTGAAGGGCGTGACTGGGAAATCACTTGCTCAAACATGCTATTGAAATCCTCGTTCGAAAGATCAGCGAAGCCTATATCATCGGCGCCAAAAGACAAATTACCGCCAAGTGTTCCAATATTGTCTGCAAACATTTGTGTGGTCATTCATGTCGCCTTGGTGATCATCTTAACGAAAACTCACCACAAGGAAGTCGAGAATTATACGAGGCGCATATCATAATATCATCAATATTAGGTTCTTCAAAAGGTATATCTTCTGAAAAAAGATACCGAATGCTAAAACTAATCTGACTTAAATGTTCAAAGTATTTACCAAAAGTTGGTGCAGTTTGAGGTACGACTTGCGGCGAGTAATCGGTAGCCGTGGCTAAATCTCCGTTGGTGGAGGGCCTAGTAATGGCAGCAGACAGAGAGGAGAGCAAACTTGAGGTGTCATCACATCCTCCATTGGGAAGCACAAGAGACGACAATGCGAAATTATCTAAACGAGATATAGTAAGCGTAACGTTACGTGAGAGAACCTTCTCCTGCTCGTTAATCTTACAACTAATTCTCAAATTTTGTGTTTAACTGAAAGTTAGCTTCAAAGACAAACTTTGAATGGCGTCTGAAAAACACCCTTTATTTCGACCTGAAGCAACTAACTAATCAACTCAGCATAAGAGGACGTCTTTGAATCTACACGTCAACCAAGGAAATAAATCGAAACGATCCAAACGATTAAAACACAACCAATTAAAAGTAGAACTATAAAGTATACTGACCTGGTGCACGAACGGTGGAAAGGCCTCGTGGGCGAGGGGAGGAGTGGTTGCGGCCCATACATCTATCACTTCCTCCACCAAAGTTCGCCTGGGATGGCAAGGACGCATCACGAAAGGCGCACTTGGAGGAGTTTTTAGCAAATGAAACACTCGACGATTCTGAAGTTACGACATCAAAAATTATTCTGAATTTTACTAAAACTTCATAAATGCAAAAACTTATGCCGCAAGAATGTGAGATCACGACTAAAAACGAACCCTCTCCTGCTGCGTCAACACACCCGCATGCTGTTGAAGAGCTTCCATCGGATGAGCCACCAGACGGTGTAGCCAAGACGTGCGTCGTGGCCAAAGGGCTGACGCAAGTGGAACAACTTCCCTCTTGCTGAAAAAACGGCGATTCGCATTTCACGCAAAAACGGAGCAGTTTACCGCTTTTATAAAATGTAAAACACTTCGTCCTCCCAACGGTTTAACACCTCATCGTGGCTGGGAGGTGTTCCTGGATTTCAGGATGCGATCTACACCGAGGGGATTCATCTCCCTGGCAGCGTGTACCAAGCTCAGAAGGAGTCTAGCGTTTCCACCTAGCTAACAGTAAACCACTACCAGGATCCGTCACTGTCCTGGTACAAAACTAGTCGCATGATGTCAGATCTCCCTTTTATCCGCGAGGGCGGCGACTCTCTGTGGTGGTGGCGACGTGGGACACACTTTGGCCAGGCTGACGCCAGGACCCCAGGGAAACACAGTGGCTAAACCAGCAAAACTCCGAAAAAAGGAGATAAGGCTGCGGTCGCACAATTAGTGAGGACGGACCACCCAAGCATCCAAGTAAGCAAGACACAGTCAATTCTGGATAGCGATAGAAACATGACAACCTTCGCAGAAAAACGAAAAAACGGTTAGAAACAGATAAACAAATTCGAATGGATTAATCGATCAAATGTATCAAATGTCCCGTACCTGCCCAAAGCAGCGCTCCGCGCATTGCCACTGGCCGTGAAAAAATGCTTGCGGATACGTCTGGTTACTCTTCTCACCTGATCCTGAAAAGATTCATGGTGTTCGATGGTTACAATTTTCAAATGAAAAGCTAAGGAATGACGTCATATAGCAAATTCAACAAAGACAAGCATAACAATATCACATAACATTAATAGGAATAGAAAACCTTCCCAAAACCTGGGTACCTTAATAATTAAGAGTACGATCTATGCTCTGGCAAATGAACAGAAACGACACGGCTTACACTTAGGGAAAAGTGTGCACATAGAACGTTCGCGATCTCCGCAAGTTCTATTTCGTTCCCTCAATGACTAAGGAAGAAATCCTTCCAAATCACTGATCACAGAAGTGGTGGAGAACGCGAACGGTTTTCGTAAGAATAATGAAAAGGACGTTCGACAACTGCTAAGCACCTCATCTATTTCCATGTTCTCTGTCTCAGAATCAGTACAAGTACGTTCTCGTGGAATCGAACACCGTTGTTTCTTCAATGATGGTTGTGAGTTCAGGGATAAATCGCTAGTAGCACGTTCACGACTCCTCCTCTTTCCTCTCAGATGACATCGGCATTGATGATCCTCTTCAATGGCGCCATCATTGGCGACGTGTAAACTAGCGCCATGGACTGTAAACCGATGTTGAATCGCTTGCACTTTATTAAAACATCAATAAGGGTTACTAAATCCAATTTTGTCCTGATAAACACAGATTATCAGAAGCAAGACTAAACAAACTATACCACTGAAGTGTTTAAAACTGGGAACACTTGTTTTGAGTACCTACATCTCCACTTACTATTAACGCGTCCATCAAAACAAGTACCAATACTCTTAACGCGCTTCTCAGTGTAAAACAAGTCAGCATCCTTAAGTGCTTAAGGTTCAGTATGCTCTCTTAATATTGAACAGTTAGTTACTACAGCACCACACTGAAAAATTATCAGGTTCAGAATGAAAATGGACAAAATATTTTTGGATCCACACAATCTTCATGAAATAAACATTTAGCAGAAGCAGTTCTTATGCATGCTGAAGACCAAGGACTTCTATTTTAGTTAATAATTGGTTCCAATGTGTGCAAAAAAATGAAAAAGGAGTGTGGTACAACCACAGTGACACTGAGATATTTGCAAAACTCCAGACCGAAGGTGTCTGTGGTGAGAAACGGACTTGCTATTACCCTTTCTGGGGTCTAACGCGTTCACCACCACATCGTGCAGATCTTTTGTTTCGCCTGTCTCTCAGCTAGTTTTCTATCTACCAGTGCCATCAGTAATTACCCGTCAATGGGATTGATCTGGGAACCCAAATCAGCAATGAACCACGTCAAGCTGAGGCTGTAGTCGAAATCAGACTTTGAAAGTCTTCACAGGTCGATTGATTGAAGCAAAAGCTTTTCTTCCAAGTGTCTATCTGGAAACAAGACTACCCGTTCGATCGTATGAAGTATGCAGGATATTAACCACTGGCTCCGCCCAACCTAGTCTGTTCTTGTTTTGATTCTGTTAAAGTTCATTGAAACATTGAGATTAGCAGATGTTTGTGGCAAGTGAAGTAAAATTCTTAAAGAATAAACGCCACAAATAGTCCAAGTCATAATGTTAACTTTTGTTTACTGCCTACTACTATTTTTGACAGCAGGGTATTATGTGGTCTTTAACCACAATGATGCCGATACTCCCAAAACTTGAACCCCAAGCCAGATTGAATCGGGATTACCCTTTCCGGGGATCCATGTGCTACACATGACATCACAGTGGCCATTGCTTTGCCTTTCTCTAGGCTAGTTCTCTACCTAAACCGCCCGGAAGAATAACCACTGTTCGACCTAACCAGAAATAGTGTTGATGGATTAAAGATAAATAACTACGAGAGATCCTAAAAGGTCATTCAAGAGGTTGAGAAAAATGCCGAAGTCGACCTTCAACAGCAGACTGATAAGCGGTTTTGCTTCTTCACAAATTCTGATCATTCTATGACAGATAAAGCAGTCGAGAGGTGTGGAAGTTGGAAGACTTTACAAAAGCTTACTTCCAATATGTCTTCATTTTGTTCTTTTACACACAGATGACAGCACGCTTTGCCTTCCCGACTTCCCAGTTCTGTCACAAAAGGCTTGTCTGCTAATACTTTCCTATTCAATAAAGAGCCTAACAAAAACAGATACTGTAATAAATGTGGTCCACGAAAAGCTACTCCCTACCCTTAGCACTTTGTAAAAACTTTATATTGAACGAATTCAGGAGTGTATGGACATCAATTGTAGCGAAAAATTTGTAGTCCAGCCCCTCAGCATTAGGCTCAAATCCTTAAAAAGAAGTAGAAAAAAAAGATTTTAAAGACATCTACATGAGGTGCAGCAGCTGTAACGTTCAATTGTTCTTCGAGACATCATCACGTTCTGCTCAATGAAGCTTCGTTTGTTCAATCAATTCGATGGAAAAAGTATTTGAAAGGGAACGACTGGTAGACTCCAAAAGTCAAGTATTTATTTACTGTGATGGAGTAACTAAGTTCATCTTACTGGAAAAATGTATGGAATTCAAATGATTACATTCAAACTAGTAGTGTTCAATCATTGTCGTCATTGCGTCACCTATCGCAAAGTATAAACTATTCGCGTCTGTTCACTTCCACCAGCACATTTTCAACAATGATTACATGATTACATCTCCCAATGTGACGAGTGGTGAGGGTGAAACCCGTCGATCATGACATACGGGTCAAAATTGTGCTGTGATGCTGAGATATTTGCATTGGACCCAAATCCATATCGGAATGCGATTACATTTTCTGTAGGCTCATATGTTACTCACAGCAACAGTGAAGTCCTTCCTTTGCCTTGCTCTCAGGCAATTCATCTACCTAACACTGGCATAAACAATCATTCATCAATGGGACTGATCTGGGGAACACAAATCGACATCGAACCCAGTTAACCTGAGACCTTAGTCGAAATCACAATGTTAAATTTTCATTTACTGAATATTATTATTTCTCACTGCAGGGTAGGATGTGAAATGCAGCCACTGTAATGCGGAGATTTTTGTAAAACTTGAACTCCTTGCAAAATCGATCGTTAGGTATAAAAAATGCTTGAGAAAAAGGCAAAACAAGGGCCTAGGTGATGTTCTGCGCAACACGTGAGCCCCCGGAAAGTGTAATCACGGTTCGACCTTGCCTGGGATCCAAGTTTTTCAAATACCTCTGCATCACAGTGGTTGCATTTCATATCATATCCTCCCGTGAAAATAACAACAAGCAGAGAACAATTCCAAGGATCGACTTTCTATTAACCTCGGCACTGGAATATGAATGGGTTGTTTTCTTTTTCGGCAATCCCGAGGTTGTTACACAGCATACATTTACTTCCATAAAAAAAGACACAATACAATACAACAGTAGCTGACGTTTCGGCAGTAACGCCTTCTCAGTGCCTGCAAGGGTACACTGATATACAATTTAGTAGGCCAAATGCTTCAATAGCACTAACAAAAAGACGAGAAAATCTATGGTAATTACACGATCAACAGTTTCTCGAAAAACACCACTTTTTTACGTGACTTACAATGAGGAAGGTTAGAACAGCTGATTATAGTCGCATATGGTTGATGACTGCACCCGATTAGGCACGCACAGAATACAAAAGCACAGCGGAGACGATTTTGAAGTAAAAGCCAATATCCTTGCACAGGATGCCAGAACACGGGCGCCCAAAATTCTTGGGACTTTTTGAATAAATGCCAAAAACCCTACAATGAGTAGCAGGGATGAATACTCAGAGGTCACACGCGACCGGGTCCCGTATATTCGGATCAATTTCTGATGTGGAGTGGTGTAATCATCAACCATATGCGACTATAATCAGCTATTCTAACCTTCCTCATTGGAAGTTACGTAAAAAGCGGTGAATGTTCCGAGAAGCTGTTGATCATGCAATTACCATAGAGTTTCTCGTCTTTTCGTAAGTGCTATTGAACCCTTTGGCCTAGTAAATTGTATATCAGTATACCCTTCCAAACCCTGAAGAAGGCGATTCTGCCGAAACTTCAGCTACTGTTGTATTGTATTGTGCGTCTTTCTATGGAAGTAAATGTATGCTGTACAACAACCTCATGATTGCTAAACAAGAAAACGACGTATTAATGGTTAGGAAATGAAAAGCTAACAAAATTGTACTATTTTAGCCAAGTGACAGTTTTAACCCAGAACAATGCAAAATTCTCCATGGTTTGCCTAACGATTTAGAATAATTACGAAAAAAGAAAAAAAGAAGAAAATTTAGGGACACGAATACACGTAAATAAAAGTCCTGAACACAATGAAAGGTCTTCGATAGGTTTGGCATACCTGAAGAATGAAAGCGTGGATAATGAAGAAACAAAACTTATGAACGTGAAAAAAAAATTCTGGACATCACAAGACGGAAACATGTGGTAACAAGCGTAATATCAAGGAATGAAGTCTAAACTATGCAGAACTAATCATTAAGAAGCTGCGAAAAATAAGAGCAACGCAACCAACACCTATGAGATGAAAATAATACAAAAAAAAAGAGCGACACAAACGGAAGACCTTGAGAACATACCGTCTATAGACGTATCATTTACTGTTCCACTATCTGTGAATGACAATAAACGTGTCATCATACTGAAGTCCTCACGTCCAGTAAGTGGTTGCATCTGGAAGTCCATAGTCCCAGTAGCATCAACATGAGGCTGACGACCAGCGTAATCTAAAGGACCACATATATATATTCAACTCTAGAACAAAGAGATTTGGTTAAAGCTGCATAAAGATCATCATTCAATTCCAACGGTTTACCGCCTCACCGCGGCTGAGAGGTGTTCCTGTCTGCCGGGCTGCGATGTGCAGCAAGGGATTCATCCTTTAGCAGGGTCTCCCAAGCTGAGGAGACCGACGTTCCAATCAGGAAGCCCAGCTAACAGTGAGCCAATAGCAGGATGCGCAGGATGCGTTCTGATATCAAATTGATCACATGATGGAAAATTTCCCTCTGATCTTCAAGGTCTGCGACTGCCTGTGGTGGTGACGACCCGGGGCATGCTTTGCCTAAACTGACCTCAGGACTCCAGGGAACCACAATAGGTAAATCAGCAAAACTCAGAAAAATGGGAATTTGGATGAGACTCGCACAAACAGTGAAGACGGCAAACCAAGTATTCGAGTAAGCAAAGAACATGGAAAAAACCATGGTCCAATCTATGAATTTCAGTTTACACGGTAGAAACAAGAGAACTATACTTTGCGAACCATGCTCTGCTACATACTCCACTATCGAAATTTCTACATTTAGTATTAAATCACTGTTTTCTTGACGAGCAAACAAAAGGTTCCTACTGACTAACAAGAAAATACTGAATTATCGATCCGTCCAGAGCTTTACAGACGGCCGGTCCTGCGAGATACCGCCCGCCAGTTGAAATTTCCCTAGAACGAGACTTTACTACGTTCTATCTTACATTTACCAAATCCGACATTTCAGTTCGCTTCTGTCGTCCGGTCCTTTCAACTCCAATGATTCTGGTCAGCACATGAAACCAATTTCCACACCAAAATGGTGAAATCTTTCGATACTTGACAAACAATAAAAACATAGATATAAAACCCAATCGCAATGACCGCTAACGGAAAGGATTTGCTGTACTATGTAGTTTCAATTTATTCGTAAGCGTTTTAAACCATTCAGAAAAGAAGACATCCTAATGAAAGTGCTGGCATATCACAGAAACTAATACCTCTAGTATCATCGATTTCCTTTTTAATTTGCATCGTACAACCAGCGGAACTTCTTTTCGATATCCCTCCTTCTTCTGCCATCTCCTTGATTCTGAATTATAATATGAGTAGAATAGAACACTAGAAGTTTCAATTCTTCTGGAATTAGACATAAATCTCCCCTACCCAGCTATATGATGAACGCATATCACATATTGAGATCGTTGACCTTTTGACGTATGATTAACAATCGAAGCATCAGTTGTCACCCAAACTACTCTGTTGTTAGCAGCCAACAAACGATATAGGAGAGTTCGAACATGACCCTTCGCAAAAAGTATCACCATCGACTGGAAAGAGACATAGAAGCATGGAAAATTCAGAAGCAATGCATCGATCATGACGATTGACCTAATAGGCTAACCTCACGAAACGAAGGTAAATCATTTGAATCAATAAGCTCGAAAAAGTTTGTCCCTATAAGCGACTTGAGTTCATTTCTCAGAATATAGTTCAGTCGGTCATGAATGTAGGATATTCGCATGTCAGAAGTGTGACGTGTCATGAAAGAACCTGTTGGAGTGTCTGCAAGCTGAAAAGATTTGCTTTTGAGACTTCTTCGAAAGGGTAGCGACAAGATTAAAGGAAAGGTTAACAAGGAGAAAGGTCACACAAACTAATAACTAACTAACCTTGGTAAGACTTGTGGCATGAACATTTGCGGAACCTTGACCAGCGGGATCTGAAGTTGCCAACAAACGGACAACGTGGCCACATAATGATCGTTCAGCACGAAGGATAAACGAAACTGACTGGAAATGCTCTTTCGGGTATTCCGTGAAATAAAAAGAACGTATAGAAAGTTTGGTGAATTACAAGTACTGCCAGAAAACGTTAGTCTTAAAAAATGCTGGTAATTTAGGAGAAAAAAAGATGCACTATACTACAGTGCCGCAGTCCATCGGCTCTGGAGTCCTACTGAGCGAAAGTACCTTCCTGTGTGAAATTATTCACTGCTGATTAGGACCATTAGTGTATCAGTTTAGAACAAAGACGATAAAGCCGGGGCATATTGTACTATACGTGGAACAATCAGTACTCTGCAGCCGACAAGAAACACTTCATTACATGATGCATCGAAATTTAAATAATGATGAGATAATGTAAACTCCCTTAACAGCACAGTTCTGGAGCGTTTCGGATTAATTCTACACAATAGTGACGATGTAAATAGAGCTGATGATCACCTTGTACAGAGCGCTTTTGAGATTCAGATTCCGCCCGCGCTGCGTGATAACCGTTTTCATTCGTAGTTCGGCATACATGCCATATTCAGGTGACTTGGAGATGTCCTGGCATTCGTCAAGTACTGAACCCAGACGATTCGTTAGTTCCATGTATTCCGTGTAGTCAGATGAATGTAAAAATTCTCTTAACGATCTGCCAATGAGGTCAGTCTGAAATTAATAAGGTGTAAAATTCCACAGAAAGTATGGTCCAGCAGTCACACATTTAGGATAAGCGATAAAGCGTAACCTCCCAACGGTTAACCGCTTCATTATGGCTAGGAGGTGTTACTGCACATCGGGGTGCATTGTACACCTATCCATCTCCTTGGAAGGGTCTCCCAAGCTGAGAACGACTCCGGCGTTTCTGTCAGGAAGCCTAGCTAAGAGTAAACCAATACCAGGATCCACCACCGTTCTAATATTAAAGTCGCATTATGGCAAACCTCCCTCTGATCCACAGGGGCTGCGGCTGCCTGTGGTTCTGAATACCTGGAGTAGACTTTGGCCAGACTGACCTCGGGATTCCAGGGAACCACAATGGCGAAACCAGCAAATCTCCGAAAACATGAAGATTACGCTGGAGTCTGATCAATCACTGAGGGATGCGCCATGTTTTCGACTTCATTAAGCATCGTTGGAGGTGATTTAACTGATATCTGGCCCCTACAATGAGTCACGGTGGTCTGGCGATTTATCGAGCCAGTGCTGCTATCCTCTTAGATAGGTTTGGTACCAGTTTGCCAACCTCGGAACGATGGAAAGGTTGGTGAATCTGGAACACCGGTAAGGATCCTATGCGTATTGCAGGGCGACTGTGACCACTACGCCACATGCGCCCTTGTATTCACCAATGATACACCAAAATGGACATATTTTAAGTACAACGAACTCATACCACAAATCTAAAAAACCCCAGAATGAATTAACAGCTAATTGTGGGTAGGTGATATCACTGGATATGGCTCTGTTATACAGTGGATGTACACTCTTCGAGCACGTCCAGCCATCATAAGAAGCCTCATATTTCCATAAATAAGCCCAATTAAGAGTAACTATTCCCATTAATAGACGCTATCCTATATTAAACTTAGTGCTAAGCTGGCAAACCCTACTCAGATCCTAAGATCGACTTTCTATTAACCTCGGCATTGGATTATGAATTCGTCGTTTTCCCTCTCAGCAATCGCGAGGTTGTTCAACAGCATACGTTTACTTCCATACAATAACACACATACAACACAATCGTAGCTGACGTTTCGGCAGAATTCGGCCTACTCAGATCCACGACAAACGGTCTATGGTTATCAGACATAGTTATCCTGGCACTAGTTTTCAGGAACTTCAAGGAAAAAGTCTTTCGAAAAAAATCGAAAACATGCCAGTTGAACGAAAAATGTGTTGGGTCATAGACGATCCTCGCAATAGTCCAATAAAGTTAGGAAAAACATTTTAAAACTCGGATAAACTGGACTTTATACATTCGTTTCATTCAGTACACCTGAACTATCCTTTCTCTTGCTCGAACTCGAACTGTCTTTCTTTTCTCTTGTATTACCTTTTCAGGAACTTTGGCAATTTTGGAAAAAAGCAAAGTACTTGTTGACAAAACTAATGATGAGACTATTATCGAAGAGCTGACGATGTCCGATTTCCCTAATGTTCTACCCACTTAGATAGGTTTCCTCTTGTAGTGATGAATATTAAAGTCTTGGCTTCTTTATCTTAAAGCGAAAAATAGAGTCTTCGAGAAAGGATAATTATACTTTGACATGTAAATTTGAGTCGATACTATTTCCTTCATAATGCAGTAGAACTGTCTGAAAAGGAAAACTGGAATGAAAGAAAAATCAAATTAAGACTGAAGATCGACACTTCCCAAGAAAACGAAATGAGTACGAAAAGTAGTGAAGTAGAAAACATCACTGCATGACTATCCTCATCTATCGGGAAGTGGGGATATCTGAATATCAACCTGAAAGCGACTCCAACATATTACTCATGTCATGTCAGTGAAACATGAAAGACAAAGCAAACACTGGGAAAATCTCACACTGCAAACCAAACAGTTCTCGCCTTCTCACTTTTTTAAATCGATGAATATATAGATTAAATGGTCCATAAAATAGGTTCCTATGAAACCCCGTCTTCCTACGCAGAATCTCGTCTACGACATTACTTCAACATCAGTTGCTTTAGGATAGCGTTGACATATGCCATAGACTTGCAATGCACATGCGATCGATCTCCTCCCTCAAGACTTATCAAGCTTTCCATCTCTCCTGGGACAGCAAACTGGTACCAGACTTGTCGGGGAAGATAGCAACGTCGGCTTCATACATCAGTAAGCCACCGCGAGTCATTGTAAAGGCAAGATAAGCGTTCAGTCATTTCCAACGATGCTTAATCAAGTCGAATGCATGGCGCATCCCTTAGGTATTGATCAAGTTTCAACCTTTATGCTATTTTAATATCCACGTTTCTAGCTTACGATTTCTGACTATGTAGCAAACCAATATTTAGCGTTGACAGTATAAGCAAGTACAAAGTTAACTGAAGGGCGTAATAAAAATGCAGTGCAAATGATTCCAATTGATTGACAAATAACAATCACAACACTGCCCAAAACAAATACTTACTTAGATAATTAGATGGGGCGTCTTCGCTGGCTGTGCGGAGTTTAGCATAATTTCCACTTTTTCGGAGTTTTGCTGGTTTAGCCATTGTGGTTCCCTAGTGTTGTCCCGAGGTAAGCAGAGCCAAAGTCTACACCAGGTCGTCACCACCACAGCCAGTCGCCGTTTTGTGGAACAGGAGTTTTACTACCATGCAACTTTTTTGATACCGGGATGGTGGTGGATCTTGGTATTGGGTTTACTCCTAGCTGGGTTTCCTGATGGGAACGCCGGACTTCCTCTCAGCTTGAGAGACTCTGTTGGGAAATGAATCTCCCCAGTGTATACCGCAGCCCGAGACCCAGGAACACTTCCCAGTCACGATGAAGCAGTAAAGTGTTGGGAGACTAGTATAAATAACCGAATTTAAGAAAGATACAAAAATAGAAAGATGTTAGAGTGACAAATGCGTAGGGGACGAACCTGACTAAGCCCGAGATACAGGCATACGCTTTCCGTTACACACAAGATCGTTGCCTCGCTATCGGCAATGATTATGAATCCATCCAAAGATTCTGTTATCGTGTCTTCACACCACAAATTCCGATCAACCTTTGTCAATTCAGGTCCGACTATTGATGGCTTTAACACTAAATGCAAACCATGGAAATCATAGAGAGTAGAAAACCTAAGAGGACAAGATATGAAATATCAATGAGTATACCAAGTACCTCACCATTAGGAGCTATTTTCCGTAATCTACACCAAGCAGAGCTAACGCGTAATATGGCAATCCTATCCAGATGAGTGACGGTAGCCGTGCCAACTATAGGGACGACCTTAAGGAATACAACGTTCCAAACAACAGCAACCTTAGCGACAAATACGAATGCAAACTCACCGCTCGAAGATCACTAAATATTTCGGTTTCTTTCCCTCTTCGGTCTCTGGCCGCGTATCTGGATGTCTCACGTCGCCTCTCCATGTTCCTGAAACCCTCGATGTAGGCTCTGCAATCAATCAACACGTGTGGGTCGACATGAAGAACACCTTATACCGTGTAAGAAAACCAGTTGGAAGTTGCACTTCACTTCAAAGTACCCTAAAAGGAGAAGGCATGACAAGCTACTTAGCCATTTAGACAAAGACCCAATGGGGAAAAAGCGCGTTCTTGAGGCTACGAATAACGGAGTCGAAATGAACTAAATACAGTAAGCATCTCTATAAAGCGGATTTATGTTAAACCTAAGAGTAGTTAACCTTCGTGAACTCGGACAGTAACTTAAGTCCTAGAGTTAAAATCACCTAGAGTTCGAAAATGTGAATAAGAAACAGATTCATTCTCCTATTAGGCCTGCTGAACACCACAAATCATACCACATTGATCCTAAGTGGCTTAAAATGCCAAATGGAACTCTTTCGTTATAGCGACATCATAGTGAACTTGAACAGATCTTAAACGAAGTGAAGAAAGAATCTTAAGCCTTTAGTTAGTAGTTTTAAAAAGAATCATAGGTGCTCCAACACGATTTCCATCTCAGTGGAATGTAACTGATTTGACGTGTTATACCTAGCATTTCTAAAACAACTTGTATGAAGAGATTTCCAAGTTGATACCACAAGGAATCTAAGGCTCTATTGGGTGTGATGGAGGACTGCTGCCTCGACCAGCAGATTTTTTTCAAGGACGTCAACGATTCTTTGTGTAGATATTTCTCAAGTTGGACTTCCATGTGGAAATTCTACACTTCTCGAACACATCATTTCCATAGGGAATGTCCCCAGATGTTCAGTCTGAAGCAACGACGATTGAGGAAGAGAGTATCATCACCTTGATGGTTTATGGTATAACCAACGCAACTGCAAAGTTCGCCACATTAGAATGGACAATTCCTTCCAGAAGTTTTCCGAATGTTCATACAAATTCAATCAATAACAGCTTTAGAATGCGTCTTAGTGGAGGATTTCGGGACAATTCAAACCACTACAAACTACGAAGGTGGAAGATATTGGAACTGGGTCACGTTTTGCTAACCCTATCGCGGCCGAGGCTAATTTTACACGCAAGTCCACTGGACCGATTGTCATTGGAGCGCGATCGACGGGCGCATAGGGATCAGGGTGTACGGTCCGCTAGCCATGTCAAAAGGCACTGCTCACCGGTTTCTTGAGGTTATCGCTATATCACTTGGTTTACTCATATATTTTCCGTGTTTATCTAACTTCTACATGCTCGCTATTTCATGCTGTCCATGTTCTTATTAGGGGCGCGTATGGCGCATTGATCGGGGGCGCCCTGCAGTACCCGTGGATCGGTCCCAGTGCCCCAAGCTCACCAAGCCCTCCATCCCTTCCGGGTCGGCAAATTGGTACTAGGCTTGTCTGAGAGGATAGCAGGACTGGCTCGATGCATCGGTAGGTCACCACGAGTCATTGTAGAAGCCAAATATTCATCTAATCACCTCCAAACGATGCTTAATGAAGTCGAATCCATTGCGCATCCCTCAGGGATTGATCAACGCCGAGAGCATTATCCTTTATTTTATGCTCTTATGTCCATGGACATCCACTGTGTGTGATCTCCTGTTTGTTATGAAAAAACTCGTTCAGTATCTACTCACGGTATTATTAGCTTTCTGTGTGGTTTTTTTAAACCATATCTGAGGTATCCTCCTAACGCTTTACCGCCTCATCGTGGCTGGGAGGTGTTCTTGGGTGTCGGACTGCGATGTACAGCGGGAGGATTCGTCCCCCAACAGGGTCTCCCAAACTGAGAAAGAGTCCGGCGTTTCCATCACGAAGCCTAGCTAAGAGTAAACCAATACCATAACCCACCACCATCATGGTATCAAAGTCGCATGGTGGCAAATCATCGTCGAATCCACAAGGGCTGCGACTGCCTGTACGGTCCGAAAAGTACAGCAGCATGCATACAGCAATCTAGCGCGTGCTTGCGAAATGGTTAAAGTGAATGTAACCATACAAAAATGGCCAACGTTTTTAGTTCAGTCCTTAGAAGCGAAAAATGGCACTTTTAAAGCGTGTTATGGCAATCGAAAGAAGAGTTTTTATTCCTTAGAGTATACTGAGCGATTCAATCAATACTGGGGAACAACCCTCAGAGTTTAATTTGTCTGATAGTGAAAATTATACAACTAGAACTTTACAAGACAGACTTAGGAATTTCACCAAGTTTACTCCGTAAGGCCTTTGAAATTCTCTAGCGACCAAGATTGGGAGATATTCTGGTGCGCTCCAGATCAGCAATAGTGTTCTTCATTACTCCAAATATATGTATATATATGTATATATGTATATATACATTTACCATACATATATATATATATATATATATATATATATAATAAGGATGTAATCACCTCGGAAAAGAAATAACCAAGACAAACTCGTGGATACGAGCAAACTCGTCCTACGTAAGGACTTTTTTCGTTAATTATGTGGAAATTAGCGTTTCTGGCACAACTACGAGCATCTCTGCTATGTAAGAGATTATAATAAAGCAGACATTGCAAAATGTATGTAGAAGAAGAAACAAGAACAAATAAACTGTGGAAAGCAATGTGCATTATTACGAATATGTTACAATTATGTATTAGCGTCGGAGCGGATAGCAAAGTGGTAGTGGTGCTCATAATCTCGAGCACGGTTCTCGTTCGATCCTGCCCCTGGCTCCCCAACTCTCATTCCTGCAGGGTCAGGAAATTGACACCAGACTTGTCTGGGAAAAATCATTCTCTGCGATCCAATTGGGAACGCTCCAACTCGGCTATCATAGGACCACAGGAAGAATTGTTTGACCAGCATTCTACGCATTCAACTAGAAATGAAAATCCTCAAGCAGCAAGCGAAGCAACACGTAAAAACTTGCAAGACTTTCGTGGATGATGGACGCAGGGAAATGAGGATGTGAGAAGTGCTGGGGTCTGCACAAGAGACGTGAAGAGAGATCGTGTAATATAAAGTGTATGAAAACTAGTAAAAAGGATGTGAAATTTTGCAAAAAAAATGTATTAGTAACTCCCACGACCGACTTTCTATTAACCTCGGCATTGATCAAGTAATTCTTCGTATTTTTGTTGAGCAAACGCGAGGTGTTATTATTCTTTGTTCACGATTACGCTGACGTTTCGGCGGATTTCTCCTTCCTCAGAGCCCGAAAATGAACCGCAGGGAAGAATGCCTCATTATCACGCGTGATATAGGGCAGTATACAAGACTGCTGTTCTGATGGGAGGGGCACATCATGCTTCCATGTGATTTCTGTGCGGTTGGTCTCTACGTGACATACTTAGTGGAGACCTCATAGAAAGCGGTGAGTGTGCAAAGCTGTGTTCAATGTGATTGAAATCTTGGTTTAGAGTTTCTTTCTTTGGTTATGGAGGCGTCTGGCCGAGTAGATTGCTATCAACTTGACCTTTCCAGGCTCTGAGGAAGGCGAAATCCGCCGAAACGTCAGCTTATTCGTGAATAAAGAATAATAACACCTCGCGTTTGCTCAACAAAAATACGAAGAAATGTATTAGTGTGAACCGAATCATGTTGTTCAAGCTGCTCTCTTTATATCCCATCAGTGTATAGTCATCGCTTTTCCCATCAAATCACGCTGCTTTCTTTGTACTTTGTGTTTTCTTTATCGTAAAAGATCAGATCGAGACGGAAGATCTGCCACACGACCCAAGTAATTCTAGTTATATGCAGCTTCGCTAGTTACATGTGTAGCCAAAATTTCACGACGATAAGGATAACGAAAGAGTGTTCAGCGTTGGTCAACCCTTGAGGGATACGCCATGTATTCGACTTTATCAAGCATTGTTAGAGGTGGTTTAATGCATATTTGTCTTCTATAAAGACTTATCGTGGCCTGCCGATATGGACCGAGTTAAGGCTACTACTCTCTCGGGCAATTTCTGGCACAAATATGCCGACTCTGGAAGCATGTAAGGCTTGGGAAGCAGGAGACTAGGTAGAACCAATGATCACGTGCGTGCCGTAAGACAGCTGTAACCACTGCGCTACATGTGCCCATTCTCCCTGTAAAAAGAGTTAAATCATATTCTCGATATTGTTTAGTACAAACCTGTTCCATTGGTAGTTCAATTTTAAATGTTAACGTATTTCAAACAAGAAAATCAGATAAAAAACAAAATTCAAAAAACAAAAAAGTAAAATCAAATCGAAAAATGAATCCGTGATATAGATGATAATATCAACATCGGAACGACCGATAAAGTAGTAAGGTATTTTAAAGTTCTACTTCCTTAACGTGTGGCACAGTGGTCGAAAGCACCCTGCAACACACATGGAATCGATCCCTGCGCCTAGGACTCACCAAACCCTTCATCCCTCCGCGGTCGGAGGATTGGTACCAGACTAGTCTGAGAGGATAGCAGCCCTGGCTCGATACGTCGGTAGGTTATCGCGGGTTATAATAAGGGCCAGATTATGCATTCAATCACCTCCAACGATGCTTAGCGATGTCAAATGCATGGCGCATCGCCAAGGGATTGATCAACGCCGAGAGCATCATTTATCCTTTTACTTACTTAACTAAAACAATTATGTTAACTTTTTATTTACTGCCAACCATAATTTTTTATGGTATGAATTACAACTGCTGAGATATTTGCAAAACTTGGACCCCGCGCCAGATTCGAACCCGCTATTACCCTTTCCGGAGGCTCACGTGTTGCTCACTGCACCACCGAGGTCATTGTTTTGCCCCGTCTCAGACAGTTTTCTACCAGTCGAATTTCGTCTCTCATTAGACTTCGATGTGAACGATCAATATCTTGCTGTTAATCACTAATTGGGTACCACAATAACTTGGGTCGATTATGAGTCGAATATCATGAAATACAACCCGTGAATATTCGATTCACATCGGAATAGCCGAATAGATCATTCAGGTTCTAACCAATCACAACGCTTACAGGCTGAGCTTCACATGCATGGTGTTATTTTCAAGCTTTCTGTTGTAAAAATAACATTATGCACAAGTAATTTGACTAAGAGTAAAGTAAATCTGTACATGCCAAGAAATGCTCGGGCGTTAGCATAAAACACTAACTTATTCCATCAAGCCGTATTGTTGTCTGGGTGGGAGTTCACCTACAAGATGTTATTTCGAAATGATTTTTAACCCATTTGACACGACGTGACCTCTACAGGAGTCATTTTGAGAGGCCATTCTAGCCGGTATGACCTATGAAGTGGTCATTTTTTTCCGTTGGTTTGTTTTGGTGCACGAAACAGTTTCCCTAGAATGTTCCCTATCAAAGAAAATAAGGTACATTGATTATTCATATTATGCATCCAGAGCTTAAATGAAAGCCGGTTTACAACATTGTTTTCACACATTTTAAAAAAACAATCAATAGCTAGGCCAACACGGATATTGTTGCGGCCGTTCATGGAAAGCTGTGTTTTGCACTTAGTAATTTACAAAACAGTTTTTAGGACGAATTCATTTAGTGGGCGTGTAACTGATACGGGGAAAACAAGTGGGGCTTCATAGTGAATTTGCTAAAAAAAAACCTGTAAAAATTCATGTACTAATATCTATTGCACTAAAAAAGGTTGAATATAGATAGCTAGATACGAAGAGGATACTGTTAGCTAAGTGAGGCGAATTCCAGAGTGGATATTCAGGGACACTCGTAGATAAGAATGCCGGAAGAATTGGAAGAACGAAAAACTTCTGTGGTTCTACATAGGTATTTGGACACTTCAAGAAAAGTGGAAAGCAAAAGAATCGTTTAGCTGGGCGGAAAATACCACCTGCTCGCTAATCCTTAGCCGTGTGCTTTGAAAGTGCAATTGAGAGCTGATGAAGAAAAAACACAAACGTCACCGTGTTACCACAACTCTGCTAAAGTGTATATCCCTTCACGAAAAACAAGTGACTGCACTCGAAGCTATACAGCTTTGATCGGGGTGACGTTTATTTTTTGGATAAGTTAGGTATATGCTGCACTGAACCGTTCTTCAATCCTTAGATATCAGTCTTTACGATAAATCGTACATATTTTGACCTAACAGGAGGAAAGCAATGCAAGCTATTTCTTACTTTCACTTATTTAGTCCTCTTGTATTTTACATGGCACTATCGTTGTATGGTTACTTTCTCGCCTGACTACACCCACTGGGAGTCGTTACACGGAGGAAGCGGAGCTGCAAATACACGTTGTTCACGCGGTGATTAACGCATTGGTTCAACTTACTGATGATTATGAGCCGTTTTCACAATGCTTTATCGCCTCGTAGTGGGTATGTAGTGTTCTCACATGTAGAGCTGCGGTATACACTGGAAGATTTACCGTCTCAGTAAGGTTTCACAAGCGATGGAGTCCGACGTTTCCATCCGGAAGCCAAGTATGCAGTAAAGTAATATCAGGAATCACTGCCGTTTTGGAATCGAAACAATCGCAAGGTGGCAACCTTCCTCTAATTCACAAGGGTTGGGAACTTTCTGTGGTGGTGATGATCTGAGGAAAGCTTGGGCTAGGCTCATCTCGGGGATCCAAGAAACCATAATGACTCAATCACACGGAAATCCAACCTCATTATTCCGCACGCTGGTCTCTACCGTCTGCGAAGTCAGGCGTTGAGACCACCGGTATGAGGCGGAAAGATCTTGGGCCGCACAGAACGCCGCTGGGGAGGAGCAAACGAACACGCCCATGACACGCCAACGAGACTGCCTCTTGTTCTGCACTTATAGCACCAGAAGTCTCGTCAGATGCAGATCTTTACATGTGTTTAAATTGTTGACCTTACACGAGGTTGATAACATGGTTTATTCGGCTAACGTTTCGACGCCTTTGTCTTCATCAGAGCCGATGATCCGAGTCAGTGGCCCACATTTGCTCGCCATCTTTACGTTCTTGTTAAGACTACCGATCGTATAAAATTCCATGTAATCGCCCTACAAGATACGTAAAGCTGGAAGACCGACAAACACCAATTAGATGGCTGAACCCGTGTCAGTCGTGGAGGTAAAATTCTGTAACGAAATGTCAGTGGGGCTTGCTTTGTCGTATACCGATCAGTTTCTCATCAGGTCACCTTCTGCCACATCGTTTGTTCAATCTTCGTCTCCATCCTCCGCATGCTAAGAAAATCAGTAATCATCATCTGTTGCTCAGCAACATGTAACTGAACCGGACACCTTCCACGGGCAACTGGAGGAAGTAATCCGCAGTGAAAAATCCCTCTATGCGTTCATTGTTGGAGACTTCAATGGTAAATTAGGAAATACCAAAGAAAATGGATGCAGGACAGAAAAATTTGAAAGAAGAGATCTAAATGTGGATGAAAACCGCCTTGGAGGACTCTTGTCCACAATGCATCTCTTCCATGGAAACTTACTTCTCGAGGAGAGCCAGTGGACTTACGAGTTTCCTAACGATACGTCAAGCAAGGAGTGGTCCGTTTTGTATAAGAACTTTAGTTAAATGCTTCGTAACTGCAGCATAAACATACAGCTATTTCATCGGCTCCTCACCGTTCCCATAGGAAAAGAGAGATTTGACGAAGTGACACAATATCGCCAAAGCTGTTTACAGGCACACTGCAATGGATAATGAAGGAACTCAACGGGGACGAGAAGGGCATATGCATTGATGTCAATTTCCTGTCAAGTCGTTGTTTTAGTAATAATGCTATCACCTTCTCGAAGAGTTCCACTAAGCAGAAACGATGATCGATTATCTCACTGGTGTGGGGAAAACGATCAGACTACACAGCAATCGGAGGAAGACCCAGTTTATGAAAAACCAATGGTGCCAAGGCGATCAAATTGAATTGGATGGTTCTCTGATTACCGAGACCACCTCGTCACGTACCTTGGACGTTCAGTGAACATGAAGAACATAAAGGAGAAATTAGACAGAAGAACGAGAGCAGCATGGACCGCTTTCGGGCCACTAAGAGAAGTCAACTAACCCACGAACCCAAAACATCGCGCTCACCTTTCCATTCAGCAGCCCTCACAGCGCTCTATTGTACAGCAGGGACGTTGCCTGATACACCAACCAGGTAAAGAAATTTGCACATCACCCACAGAGCGCTTGGACGTTGTTTTCTAAAATTTAAGCGGCACTCACAACTTCTAGCCGGAGTACGCAGCTCATGGAAACCTAATCTATCTTCGCGATCCACGAGAATACAACACCATAGCAAAACGTAGGTGGGCCGGTCACATAATAAGAATATATGATAGATAGCGAGAGGAACAGTGAATTAGACTCCAAGAGAATGCAAACGTCCTGTCAGACGATCATTCAAACGATGGTTGACGTGCCTACCTCAATCATATAAATCCGGAAATGAAAACGTCTTCAGGATTATGGAATGTGTCTAGCGGACATTACCACGTTCGAAGAAGACCACTACTATGAATAACGACTGCGCAAAAATGATACGAATGAAGAGTGCTGGGGTCTGCACTGCTAGTGAGCATGGGCCAAAGACTTCCAAGCATGCAAGAACGCACCGTTCAGTGGTATGCACAAGGCTATGGCTCCTTCTCGCTTCCGGCCAACCATGCCTCCTATTCCTCCGCGGTCGCTAAATTGAGACCATATTTGTCTGGGAAGATTTGCTTCCGGTACAGAAACGTAGGTGCCAGCCAGTGGTGAAGGCGTAGTAATCTCTTAGCATGGCTGTTCTGATTGTTAAGCAGAATCAACTCGAGCCGTATTTAACGACATTCATTAGGAAGACTAAGGGCCTTCAAGGAAAAAAAAATAAAAAGATCGTCAAGCAACGGCAGAACCAACACGAAAATCCGGAAACATTAGTGATGATGGATGCGAAGAAACAAATCAAGTGAAAAAACCGTTGGGATCCGTAGAACACGTGATTTTAGGTCATGTGGAAAGTATAGGCAGATTTGATGGAGTTTCAGTATTCACAGGACTATCTAGAAATCAATTTGTGCCTGCAAGCAATTCAAGGACTTGAAAATCGATTCAACCTAGGATAACTGAAGGACCTATAGACGGTATACTGAGATGCATTCAATAACAACAACTAAAGCACTTTCTAAAAAAGGAGTTAATCTCTATTAGAACATATTTACCTATCTCACATAGCAAATATCCCGTTACAATGGACGATTTTAACGTGCACAGATGCCGTATATCTCAGAATCACTGGAAAAATGAAAGCGGACAATTTTCTTCCGAAGAGTTGACAACCGTAAAAAAGACAATCATAAATTAACAAAATAACGGTGACGATACTAATACGTTATCTATATATCATAGACAAGAAATGCTTAAGGAAAATTCAGCAAAATGGGCCGCTAGTAAAGTTGATTTATTACCATAACATTTGTCAATCAAGATTTTCTACTCACTGGATTCGAAATCCAACGCAGTTGGAAGTTCTTGGTATCAACTCTGACATATAGGAGCTCTGACATATCAACTGCATAGGTTTTGAAGAAAAGGATTACTAAAGATGTAAATACCAGGATCCGACACCGTCCTGATACCAAATTAGTTGCATGGTAGCAAATCTCCTTCTGATCCACAAAAGCGGCGACTGCCCGAGGTAGTGACGACCTAGAGCAGACTTTGCCCAGATTTACTTCGGGATACCAGGGAAATACAATGGCTAAACCAGCTAAACTCCGAAAAATGGAGATTACGCTGGACGCCGCACAATCAGTGATGATGGTCCATCGACGTATCCAACTAGGGAAGTAAAGATGCAAATCTTTCATAATGTAAGTAGCTCAACAGTACTCATTGGAGACGGTTGTCAAAATACTCAGGTTTATGGGAAAAAGAGCAAAAATCCTGAGCCAACAAGAATAGATGTGAAAAATCCGTAGCACTAGTAATGTATGTACATAATCGCACAGACTTAACAACAGTAACCAGTTTTATGATGAGCAGCCAAAAATGAAACCTCTATCGACGCATTCAATCAAGATATTATTTCCCCATGTCATAAGTGATTCTACGCCCTTCTTCGTCGAGATCCAATGGTATTATGGAGCGTTGAAATTTATGAAAAACTAGCTATTGACATTTTTCAACGGTAATAAGTAAGTCGGATATTTCCTGCAGAAACAGAAATGGAAAGACCGGAACTGCGCCGAACACATAGCAGACCACATGTACCGAAATGGATACATGCCTATTCAGTATTTTATAGAGGTTTTTTCCCATACCTTTTCATTCATTCGATAGCTTGCTAACCATAGAAATAAAATTAGGTGTGGCTCATGAAAAGCCATTATCAGCACTTATGAAAAAAAAACCCTTTTGGACGAGTTATTTCATGGTAAGAGACTATTGATGTTGTCCAGACTATGCAGAATAAAAGTTGTGGTGAACGAAGCGGTGCAGAAATGGTTCTTCTACTTAAATAGCATGAAGTCTCTCCTACATACATGTGGAACCGTCAGTTTGGTAGGTCTTCTAGTTTTCGGAGACAGTCGGTAGCTATTGGAAAAAAAATCATGGTCGCTTGTGTTCAAAATCCAATTTTTTACCAGTAGTTCACTGCTTTTTCATTTTCATTCGTAATGACATCTGATGCACAACAGCCGTCATTGACTGAATTGACTGTTTGGGACGTCAAGCGCACTGCAGGAAGACCACCGATTCGATGGTCAGAGTTCTTCACGAAAAACCTAGAAGAAAGATATGATGCTCAACGACTCCCTAGAGCGAGCAGAACCCACTGGGCTACTCTTGCACGCGACACGGAAAAATGGAAGATTTACTAGCGCCCGATCGAGTCACTCGACGATCAACGGGACTACAGGCAATACAGGTGAATTCACCGCTTTTTCATTTCCAACAGTTGTGATAAGTCATGATTATCGTACGCAGTGGTCGGTGAGAAGGAATGGCGAAGTGCTTTCAACATATATAGCAGAATCCTTGCAAATTCTGACAGCAGTATGTTTGGCAGATAAACTGTAGTAAAGAATATAGCGTTAGTAGAAACATTACATCTCTAGTTGGATAAAGTGATTCTTAATCTATAGCGCTGTGTCGAAAAGATCGGCATTTAGCATGTTAAAATCGCGATGAAGTTCAAGGGTTTCCTTTTTACCTCTACAAAATGAACGGTGGTCGTCCATGTACAAGTAGTAAATGTGTTAGTCGTAAAAAATTTTTGCGGTTAAAGCTCAAATGTGCTAGAATGTCGTTCCGGTTCAACAAGTGCAAGTGACGTAAAGCACATAAAAACGATTTGATGGCGGATGACTACGTTCGAAAACTGGACTGATACGAAAAGACAGAAAACCAATAACACATCTAATGACTAAGAATACTGAAACTAAATGAATACACACCTTTTTCGAGTATCTGACGAATCCATGTGTATCAGTTAAGATTCAAAGAAAAAGAAAAAATGACAGAATAAGGTAGATGAATGTCAGTAACGCCTTAGTTGCCACCAGCTCCGACAAGTTCAACGAGAATCGTTCAGGTTTTACTGAAAATGAATGGATATATGCATTGGTTCGAACTCGTAGTTGAAATATGAAAGCGGAGAACAAAACAGGAGATGGTCGTAATGCGAAAAAAGTTGTTTGGTGGTAGCAGAACACATAAATGATTATCTTGAAAGATTACGGTGAACAAATGAGATGGGCAGAAAACGGAGATAAAAAAGGAAGAAAGAAAAAACAAAGAGACAGTACACTGGAGCAGGTTATGGATATGTATTAACTGGTAATGGATCATGGAAATAATGGTTGATATCTCAAGAGAATATAAAAACAGCCTATTGTTATCAACCAGCACAATATTGACTGCTGAATACTCTACTTTTTAGCAAAGTAAATAGGCATCATAAACTGGCTCCAGCGCGTGTCTCAGTTTATCCCAGCTTCTGTGAAATTCAAAAATAACCAAATGGCTCTGCTTCTAATGAGAATGCATAGAAGCAGCAACTCCTTCAGATGATGTCCGTTTATATATACATCCCAAGTAGAATTTAATAGAATGAGAGAAATGAATTCCTCTGACGGAAGCAGCTGTGGGTGAATGGAATGAGGAAGAAGAGGAAAAAGAGGTCTAGATGTGTCAATGAGCTCACCCCGACGAGGTGGCGGTGTAGTCAGCCGCTTAGTGCACGAAGCGAAAACGGCTGAATGTAACGCCGAAAGGCTGTTCCGCCGCCACCCTCGCCGACTGCCGCTCGCGGACCTCGCAGCTGCTGCTGTATTCCTGGCATTGTAGTGTCTGTCCAATCGTAGACGAACATATTTTCCAAATGAGATGTGTTTCCGCTAGTTGTTTATCACCATCATCATCATCGTCATCATTACCGAAGACCAAGAACAAATGACAACACCGCTGTTTTAGAAGTCTGCTTGGTGATCAGTAAGATTTAAAAACACAAAGGTTACTTTCTAAAATAGTGATGTAGGTAGAAGTGAGATGTAACGTACATAAAAGAACAACACTACAGATTGTCGCTTTGCCAGATTCTTTGGTGCAATAGGAGCATTTCTACAAAATATTCAAGCAAGTCGTTTAGAAGTGAATTGTGCAGTGATGTGTCGATCAACGAGTGCAAAATGACGAACGAACGACGAAGAACAGTGATAGCTGCACCTTGTCAACAACATAAACGTCATATAGACGTTGTTTGATCAAAGTAGATTTCAACAGTACAGGCTCATATAATGAAGTACATCGTATGGGACGAGTTTTTTTACAGTGACTGCGCGTAGTCAGGTTGTTGTCGGTGAAGAAGTGTGGTGCCTTGGTGGATTTAGTAGGATCCAAGTATCTAATCTGTATTTCATACCTTTTTAGTATTATAGCAAGGCCAACAGAGTAAGACAGCGATTTGTTAGCTAAAGTGGGTTTTAGTATTGAAGGTGTTCACCTGGTCTATCAATGTGTATCGCTTTATAAAAGACTTATACAAAACCCTTATGTCAGAATAGTTGTCACATTAAAGTAACATGTGTAATATATCTTATCCAAAACTATACTTATTCACTATTGCTTAGTTTGTAATAGGAAGTAATACGGTATACAATCGTTAGCACTTGAACAGAAATGTGCTTCATCGCAAAAGTCTAATTCTTCGTTCTGAGGTCATAGCTTGTTATTAGGATAGATTACAAATCCTTCTGACTACTACAGGAAAGTCTTCCGATCTCCGCCATCGGTGGTGTGACTTCTTCGTTCTTATTATCTGTCATTGTCAACGAGTATCGCCGCGGAGGAAACTACAAACAACGAGAGGGAGAGAAGAACAGGAACAAGAAGAAGAGAAAAGGGAATAGGAAGGTGAAATAGTACTGCTCGGCTTGAGCGGTCGGTTAATTTTACATTCCTACTTTCGTTTCCGATTTCGGTTTTAACATCTCTCCGAATCAACTAGTAGGAAGACCGAGCGAAGGATTCGTCGCCGAAAACACATCTCCCTCTGGTCCATATCGTGGTGAATACCTAGATACGCCTTTGCAAGGCTACGACAGGACTCCAGGGAGGACCAAGTTGCACGACCAGCAATAGGCCAGCCTCAGTATCCCGCACACTAGGTGCTCCTGTCTATGACGTCAGGCGGTGAGACGACCAGTGAGAAGCCAGAAAATCTCGGGAAAAAAACGCAAGACGTCATTGGGACCGGATCTGACGAACACACGCACGATACGCCATGGAGATTGTTTCTTACTATGTACATATAACGCCAGAACACTCTCCACAGACGCCGATCTTCACGCCCTTCTTGTAGCCGCAGATCGCATTAAATTTCATGTGATCGCATTACAAGAAACAAAAATCAAGAAGACCGACGTATGCCAAAACCTTTGTCGACTATGAGGAAGCGTTTGACACTGTCGAAACGAATGCAATCCTATCAGCACTCGTCGACCAAGGAGTGGGCCCGTCCTACATAAGGACTCTGTCCGACTGTTATCGGAACCGCACTGCGAAAATACAGCTTTTCCATCGACCTCTTACAATACCCACAGGAAAAGATGTTCGACAGGGCGACACAATATCGCCAAAGCTGTTCAGTGCCGCACTGCAGTGGATAATGAAGTCACTTGATTGCGATGAGAAAGGCATACGTATTGATGGACAATTCCTATCAAACCTTCGTTTTACCGACGACATTATCATATTTTCAAGAAGTACTAGCGAAGCAGAGGTGATGGTAAACGAGCTCACCGAAACGGGGAAAAAGATTGGACTTCGCACAAATCAAAAGAACACCCAATTCACAAGAAACCCATGGTGCGAAAGCGAAAAAATTCAATTGGATAGTTCTCTCATTGCAGAGACCACCTCGCACGTTTACCTTGCGCGATCAATGTACATGGAAAAGAAAATGAAGGAGGAACTAGATAGAAGAAGGAGAGAAGCTTGGGCCGCATTTGGGCCTCTCAAAGATGCCACCGACCAACTGAAGGACCCGAAAATCCGCGCTTATCTTTTTGATTCTACGGTCTTTCTAGCACTCTGTTATACTGCAGAGACGTGGGTTGATACTTCAACTACGTCAAGAATACTTCGAACTACTCACAGAGCAACTCCCAAGTCCGACTTTCTATTAACCGCGGAATGCTTTCCACTTTTATTCAGCAAACGCGAGGTGTTACTTTATTTCTTTATTAACGTACAAGCTGACGTTTCGGCGGATTTCGTCTTCCTCAGAGCCTGGAAAGGTCAAGTTGACTACAACCTACTCGGCCAAACACCTCCATAACCAAACAGAGAAAATGCTGAACCAAAATTTCAATCACACTGAACACAGAGTCTTTGCACACTCACCGCTTTCTATGAGTTTTCCACTCAAAATATCACGTGGAGACCAACCGCATAGAGTTCACACGGAATCGTATTGTGCCCATCTCATCAAACTAACAGGCTTATATACTGCCCAATATCACGCGTGATAATGAGGCATTACTCCCTGCGGTTCATTTTCGGATTCTTGAAATTAATCCGGAATGCCTCAAGAGTTCTGCGCGCTTGTGTTCTCGATTCTTGCGCGAGGATCGTAACCCCTACTTGAAAATCTTCTCCGTTATGTCTCTGCGTTCTATGCGTGCCTAGTGGAGTAATTGCTTTATCTTTGCCGACTAGGTGTTCTTTTATACGTACGCAGAGTTGTCTACCCGTTTCGCCAACGTATTCGTCCCCGCACGCCTTACAGGAGATCAGATAAACTATACCCGAACTCTTGCAGTCACCGTCTCTACCATTGGGGCATATTATGCAATTTTGTGTTGCACATAGACGGTCGTATAGGCGGTTACGAACTAGCTGGCGCCCTAGATTATTCGGTGGTATTTCGATTATCGTTGCCGAATTCTCTAGACTGGCCCTTCTTAAACAGCGTTTTATAGCTGCACTTACTTCATTTGAAATAAAGGGCAGTATAAACGGGACCTTGTTGTCGCTAGAGTTATCGTTGGGGTACCTGTGGTTTCCTCTACACCTATCACGAGCTACAGTTTCGTAGCCATTAAAAATGGCTGTTTGCCTCGCCAAGTTACGGGACTCCTCTCTCTGCTGTCTTGCTGTGCACACGCTGGTAGCCTGAAGGGCCAGTCTATAGAATTCGGCAACGATAATCGAAATACCACCGAATAATCTAAGGCGCCAGCTAGTTCGTAACCGCCTATACGACCGTCTATGTGCAACACAAAATTGCATAATATGCCCCAATGGTAGAGACGGTGACTGCAAGAGTTCGGGTGTAGTTTATCTGATCTCCTGTAAGGCGTGCGGGGACGAATACGTTGGCGAAACGGGTAGACAACTCTGCGTACGTATAAAAGAACACCTAGTCGGCAAAGATAAAGCAATTACTCCACTAGGCACGCATAGAACGCAGAGACATAACGGAGAAGATTTTCAAGTAGGGGTTACGATCCTCGCGCAAGAATCGAGAACACAAGCGCGCAGAACTCTTACAATCACACAAGTCCCGGCGGTCCCATTCTTTCAGACTGCTTCTTTTCTTGCTGCTTCCAGTATTTTCTTCTGCTTGTACCGTTGTAGATCTTCATGCAAAGCTGGCTCAGCTGCTTCAAGCTTCAGTTTTCTTCGCTTTTAGAGCAACTCCTTTGTGATGCGATCCTATCTTCTTGCTTGAGGAACAGGCGAATTCGGCACAGCTTTTCAGTCCTTCGACAAGCAGCTCGTAGTCTTCGGTCGCGTTTTCTTTAATCTGTCAATCACGTTTGGACATGACTTCGTTTAGAATGTTGTCGTCGTATACAGCTAAACTTTTGTCTCGTGGTCGATGAAGAGAGTTCTTTTCCAGCTTGTCGCTGAATCGAATCTTCGCGCGAAGAAGACGGTGATCGGAACCAGTACAGAATGACGGGACTACCAATGTGTCAAGTAGGGACCTTCTTCTGATTGACAGAATACGGTCGAATAAGGTCCCGTTTATCCTACCCTTCATCTCAAATGGTGTAAGTACAGCTATAAAACGCTGCATAAGAAGGGCGGGTCTAGAGAATTCGGTAAACGTAGTTGAAATGGCACCGAATAATCTTAGGCGCCAGCTAGTTCGTAACCGCCTATGTGACCGTCTATGTGCAACGCAAAATTACATAATTTGCCCCAGTGGTAGAGACGGTGACTGCAAGAGTTCGGGTATAGTTTATCTGATCTCCTGTAAGGCGTGCGGAGACCAATACATTGGCGAAACGGATAGACCACTCTGCGCACGTATAAAAGAACACCTAGTCGGCAAACCTCTACCAAATACTCCACTAGGCACGCATAGGACCCAGAGACATAACGGGGAGGACTTTGAAGTTCGTGTTACGATCCACGCACAGGAATCAAGAACACAAGCGCGCAAAACTCTCGAGGCATTCTGGATTGATTCCAGAAATCCAAAAATGAACCGCGGCGAGGAATGCCTCATTATCATGCGTGATATTGGACAGTATATAAGCCTGCTATTTTGATGAGATGGGCACAATTCGATTCCGTGTGAATTCTGTGCGGTTTTTCTTCACGCGACATACTCAGTGGAAGACTCATAGAAAGCGGTGAGTGTGCAAAGAGTCCGTGTTCTATGTGACTGAAATTTTGGTTCAGCAATTTCTGTGTTTAGTTAGGTGTTTGGCCGTGTAGATTGTAGTCAACTTGACCTTTCCAGTCTCTGAGGAAGGCGAAATCCGCCGAAACGTCAGCTTGTACGTAAATAAAGAAATAAAGCAACACCTCGTGTTTGCTGAACAGAAGTAGAAAGAATTACTCACAGAGCGCTTGAGCGATGTCTTCTGAAATATAACCGGCACTCCCAGTATGTAGCCGGAGTGCGAAGCTCTGACCTTCGAAATCTGTAACATCTTCAAGATCCAGGAGAATATACATCGACAGCGAAACATAGATGGGCTGGTCACATAATGAGAGGAACAAACGACAGATGGACGAAAAGAACAGTGAAGTGGACTCCAAGAGAAAGCAAACGTCCCCTTGGGCGACCACCTACACGTTGGGCGGACGTGTTCGTAAACAAAGTTGATCAGCTGTACCCGCAACTGCAGTTGTTTTACAGATCACGGTGTGAGACTTGCAAGTGCTACTATGCTCGAACAAAACCACCACCATGGACTACGATTGCGAGAGAAAAGAACGAATGGCATATGTGCTGGGGCCCGCACAGCTCTTGAAGACGGACCATCTAAGTATCCAAGTATCCAAGTAATAGTACAGCTCTAACCTGCTCCAAAACGGCTGAGGGATTGCAATCTCTTAAGTTGTAAATCTAACATGGAGCTATATTTATGCTTTCACTCTTTCTGGTTTGTATTTGTTACATCAACTTCGAAATGATCTCACTGAAGCAGTCAAGGCAAGCTCTTCACCCTTTGTACACACGAAAGATCATCAATTATTTTTTAGAAAGGATTCTTAAAGTATTTCGGCGCTGTTGTTTTTGATGTGCAGCTGTCGTTTACCATTTCGACTCTTACAAAGTAACGTACTTTCGTCAAGCTATCTTTTGCTTGGTACTCGGTCGTCAGAAAAAGATTATCAACTGCTACACTAAAATGTTTCGACCTGATAACGCTCCACTTGTTATGCTTATTGAAGATACATCGAATTTCATTTACCACTCGAGCTACGAGTTCATGTTAGTCACAAAGAAAGAAAGGTAAGAAAGAAGCCAGAAAGTGACAAAAGGAAGGGCTGAAGGAACACAATGCTATCAGATCGATATCAAATAAACGGAACGTCTTAACGGGCTTGATTATCGCCTTATCAGGTAGTTCCCGTTAGCCAACTACCGAAGAGGGGAGCTTTGCGCCAGTTAGAAAGTAGTTAGCGGTTCATTTTCAATAAATCCTGCGCCATTGTGAATGCTGGCGAAATGATGATTCAATGAAAAACTGGGACTTTGTAGTAAAGTAGCATTTCATTTGTGAAGAAGTTCTCTTGCTTTCCAATAAAAGCCTTAGACTCATTTCTGACACCGTTGAAGATCTGCTGACATTATTGAAAAATTTAAGCGCCCACAAAAAAGCCACGGAACAACTTTTCAGCCAGCGTAAATGAGTTCATCTGAAAAACATAAGCAAGTAAAGACATTCATGAAAAGAGAACAAGTTTAATCACATGTTATCGTAATCGTAAAAGATACATAATTCCAATAGCGGTATATCCTAACGCAGTGGACAAACTGCACTAAAGAATGAGGTCGTTATCAAAGTGCCTTATAAGGACGAACTCTGCTACATAGAATATAAGGAATTCTAAATAATACGCATATCAGTGTTACAAAGTGACTTCTCATGGATCAAATTCACAAATAACATGCCACGACCGACTTTCTATTAACCTTGGCATTGATCAAGTGATTTTCTTCGTATTTTTGTTGAGCAAACGCGAGGTGTTACTATTCTTTGTTCACGATTAAGCTGACGTTTCGGCGAATTTCGCCTTCTTCAGAGCCGCTTTCTATGAGGTTTCCACTAAGTATGTCACGTAGAGACAAACCGCACAGAAATCACGTGGAAGTATAGTATAATCACATTATACTTCTACGTGATTTCTGTGCGGTTGGTCTCTACTCTCTACGCGAGGTCTCTCTCTGAAGAAGGCGAAATCCGCCGAAACGTCAGCTTTATCGTGAACAAAGAATAGTAACACCTCGCGTTTGCTCAACAGAAATACGAAGAAAATCACAAATAACATGTTTATGTAGTCTGATAACTATATGTTCTACTAGCATGTGTGGCTGGAAGAGTAATGGAACGGGGGTGGGGATTGTTCGTGTACCCCGTCGTTGTTGATCGAACGATTTTCGTTCTGCTCCTCATTAAAGGAGGTAGACATTAGAGTGACAACATGAGACACTTGATGACACTCCAAAGGAGTTTCAAGCATTTAATCATGTTTTTTCAAAAGAAAAAAGGCGAAAATCTCTGAACACAGAAAATCTCTGAATAAAGTTTCCATAACAACAAAACACTACACGTTAACATTGAACTGAACAGCATTCCAAAGCAATAAAAATCTTTTAAATATAAACAGGAAGAGACCAATGCCGAAATAAAGGGATAAAGGATAAAAGCTCTGGGCGTTGATTAATCCCTGACGGATGCGCCATGCATTCGACTTCATAAAGCATCGTTATGAGATGATTGAATGCATATCTGGCCTTTACAATGAGTCGTGCTGGCCTACCGATCTATCGAGCCAGTGCAGCTAACCTCCTAGACCGGTCTGGTACCAATTTGCCGAACTCGGAGGGATGGAAGGCTCTGTGGGCCATGGGCCCAGGGATCGATTCCATGTGCGTGTTGCAGGACGCCTCCGACCACTATGCCACACGCGCCAGTGTCGAAATAGAAAGTAAAATTCAACGAAGGTTACTGAAAGTGTTCTAGAAAATTTCTCTCATGGTCTAAAACGTTCGCAACAATTTTCGAGCTAGGACGAAAAAAGAGGCTGATAGACAAGCGAAACAAAGAACTCGCATGGCCTGGTGGTGAAGGCGTTACTCCCCGGAAAGGAGAATAGCGCGTTCGTTCCCCACCGCAGACACCTCCGGTCCGGAGTTTTGCAAATATCTCAGCGTCATAGAAGTTATATTTCGCAATATACTCTACCGTTAAAAACAGTAGGTACTAAGTAATAAGTTTAAAACAGAGGCATCAAAATGATTCAAGGGTATATTTTACGCTCTAAATACATACTTTACTTATAAATACTTTTACGACTTCCGAGTCTCTGTTATCGATGTTTGCTATATAACGCCGTAGAATGTTCACAAGTGAAGGAACCTTTAAAAGGGTTACTCTGAATCCTGTATTCGTTCATAACGCCCGATACGCATTGGTGGTAACGCATTTGTTCAGAAATAGTGGGCTCCTGCAACTGCCCACCAATATATCTTAACTCATGCTTATCAATTTGAACGAAAACTCTCAAAAAGTTTCTGCAGACACCTACCCAACGTATGACAAGGATAGGGAACTGTAATAACACCAAAAAACTGGGAAAAAGGTAAAGTTGGGACGAATTCTAACGAAGGGGCCTGTTGTAGAGAATGAAACTCAAGGGGAGAATGCGTTTCCCAGTAGTGAGATATCTTTTGGTGTTGCATTGATAAGGATCACAAAAACGTCGAACGTCAAGAGACAGCAAATGAAAATGAGAAAAATGAGGACGACATGATGAATTTGTTGGTCGAGGCTTTCAAGGAAAGAAAAACCTAGTGAAAATCGGAGTACGTACTCACTGTATCGACTATTTCGATGTCAAAACAAAACAAAAAGCTGTAACAGTTCTACGACTATCGAATGAAACAAAAGCGAAACTTAGGAGCAAAGAATGATCTGTCTGTAAGTCGTAAAGTGAACTAAAGCAGGACATGGAAACCCCAGCGAAAAAGGGAAGTTTAAAGATGTTTTGATGAAGAATTACAAGGTCATCGTTGCCAGTTCCGTGGTTCAAGTTTGTGATCGAGACAAACGTCATAGCACATGAGAGAACAATCGGGCACTCTAACAGAGTACCAGAAATTCGATAGGAATAAGGTGAAAGCGATTTTCGTTTACGAGATCCTCTATCCATTGTTTGTTATATGCTCTAGCTAGAACCAACCAACTCATTTGCTCTACTTTCGTCAACATGAGTTACAGGTCATATATTGTAAAGTGAACACTCTCGTGAAAAGTAATGAAGGTATCGTTTTTGTTTTCTAAAAATTGATTTCTATCACCCGACAATGCAGATTTTGCGGATGATGGGCATTTTATCTATTTTATTTATTTATTTTCTCGACTATATGCGTCATCCAAGAACCTCTTCGAATTTTGTGTGTAAGTCCCACCGACATTTGACGACTTCGTTTCCTTCATAAATGTCTTCTACCGCTGCTGGAGTTGGTTTGCACCGAGATCCTGGGACATTTCCTCTAGATCGTTCTAGGGTCCTCACCACAGGCAGTTGCCCGTCTTTTTGGAGCGGAGAGAGCTTTTCTCAGACCATTCTAGAACTTATTTTCAGAACCCGAAGAGATGGCATGCTTAATTAGCGAGTAGCATGGTCGAAGTAGGGCCTTGAGCATGCCATAAAACGGCGTCAGTACTTCCCGTATCCAACGTACACATGACATCAAGAATCCTTTGAAAAACTAAACCGAGCACCAAACCATTAAAAATGGATTTTTCGTTTTTTTAACTCATAATGGAAAATACGATTTAACTTGATGTTTTACTAGGTTGGAAATAGTATAATTGCCGCATTGAATTCCATACAATCTTGGGTTATACTGTGCATTCATTGATAAGAAATTTTCTTATTCTTACACAATAAAACTTTGTTCTGCTGTAATTTGTCAATCCATTATTTTTCTCTTCCGTTCTTCTTTTCTCTCTGACACTCATTTCATGAACGACAGATTGATGATTGAACAAATGGAATTTCGACCATCGGAAAATAATGATGTCCCCAGAACGCTGCACAATCCTTACTCGTAGCTATCAGAGCAGCATAAAAAGGGCACGGTTGAACAAAGTCTGTTTAACGAATTTGTCAAGTTTTAAGTCTGCAAGTTACCAAAAACTTGAAGAAGGCGTTGAAAAATCAGTACCAAGCACGCACTAGGTGTTAAGGAAAGGCCCTGTTTTTTTACGTCACAAGGAATGTTTCTTGATTTTCATCTGTATCTCCAGTTTGAAAAAACGTAAAATGTTCTACATAAACTCCTATAATTGAATGTGGAGAGAAGAACCTGTTTTGTTGTAACAAAGAAAACTAATAGTTGGCTATTTACGAACGCCATCAATGTTCTATCCAGAAAAAGGATGAACGAGTCATGCACGACGAACTATCAACTGATCAGCCTATCTACATATATTCTTATGAACTCTCCTTGCTGAGCCGATGCAAAGTTGGCATAAGCTGTCGTTGTTGTTGTTGTTGTTGGTGGTGGTGATGGTGGTGTTGCTCGATGGCAAATCTTTCGGCGGATTCGCCTCCTTCAGAGCCGTACTGTTGCAACAAAGCGATACTAACCTCCCATCAGCTCAAAGTGGCAGTTCGTAAAAATATATACATATATATATACACATATATATGCATATAGCGAAATTTATCTTTGGAATCGTTTCAGTCGAATGACACAGTTTGTAAATTGAAGCAGAATTTTCGTCGTCAGGCATTTAAGGAAAGAATTCTGCGATCACTGGAAAGGATAACGGCAAGACTAAGGAAGGCGATGCAGGTGAGACGATTAATTTCTTGGAGATAAACAAAATTACAAATAGAGCCACCCTTAGAAGACGTTGCTATTATTATGATAGCTATTAATCGGGGCCCACGGATTAGAATGGAACGAAAAGGGTGAGCGGCTCTCTGATTTTATCACGATGATCAAGGCCATCCATAGTAACACGCAATTCCAGAAACCACACCTTCAACACTGGGTGTGGGAGTCTCCCAATGGAGAGTACCATAACGAAATAGACCACATCACAGTAAATAGAAGGTTTTGCCTAACCGATGTAGCTGTTGTTCCAAAATCCTCCACGGGATTAGACCACCGTTCCCTTCGTGCAAGATTCTATTTCTAGCGGAAAGGAGAAAAAGCCTCTAAATTCAAAAACCGAAGTCCCAGAACCACCGTAAACTGGAACTTATTCAATTCATTAGTCATCTGTTGAGAACATACCGTTGTCGATAACATCTACGAAGAATACGATCGGCTCATTCAACATCTTCACCTTAGCGCTATGAAAGCTCACAGTTCGAAAGTCACCAGGAGACGTTTGTCTCCAGAAACACCCGAGCTGATACGCCAGTGTGGAGTCGCACGAGCCGCAGGCAACCGCCAACTAACGTCCGAACTTCCAAAACAATGCAGACAGGCAATAAAAGAAGATCTTACTGAGAGAAGAGCAACAATAATCGTCGAAGCTGCAGAGGCTGGGAAAGACATTCGCAAAATCCACCGAAGCTTCGCCAGTTACAAGACCAAATTGATTGCACTCCGACTCCCAGACGTAACATTTACAGTGTCCAGAAAGGCAGTGAAGAAAATCAATCACGAGTACAAGTCATCTCTTCTATAACCACGACCACCTTCCGTCATATGAAATGAAGGAGGACGGATATGTTGTACCACCGGTTCTCCTTTCCAAAATCCGACCTGCCGTTTCGTCGGTGAAAAATCGAGCGGCACCAGGTCCAGACAGGATGAGATCAGAACACCTGCAGAACCTTCCGCCAGTCCTCAAAAACACACTGGCTCGGATTTTCACTTGTTACATGTCCGAATGCAAGGTCCCTACTCAGACGAAGACCAACAAGACCGTGTTATTGTTCAAGAAGAGTGACCTACACGATATCGGCAACTGTCGCCCGATCCGCTTGCTGTTTGTCTTCTACAAATTTTTCACTCGAGTCATCTTAAACAGGATTGAGAGAACACTGGACCAAGGACAACCATGTGAGCAAGCAGGGTTTCGAAAAGAATTTAGAACGATGGACCACATTCACACGATAACAAGACTCATTGAAGTATCGCGAGAGTACAAAAGACCGCTCTGTCTCACTTTCATTGATTTAGAGAAGGCCTTTGGTTCCATTGAGATAGAAGCAGTCGTGGACGCCCTTGATAGTCAAGGAGTCCCTACTCAGTACATAAGGATTTTTTGCGGCACAAAAAATTTACAACAAAGTTATCACCATTCTACAACGATATTATCATTGATGTCAAAAGAGGGGCAAGGCAAGACGGTACCATCTCGCCAAAATTATTTACCGCCACCCTCCAGAACGTCATGCGAGCATTGGAGTGGGATAATATGGGTGTGAAAATCGATGGTCGGCAGTTACACCACTTTCGCTTTGCTGATGACATCGTCCTTATAACACCAAACATTAGCCAAGCAGAACGTATGCTTGCTGACTTTGATAAAGCCTGTGGAAAGACTGGTCTTCGACTAAATCTCACAAAAACGATGTTCATGAAGAACGGATTGGTTTTGTATGCCTAAATCACCCTCAACGGAACGAATATCTCCAAGTGCTCCAGTTATGTCTATCTAGGTCAGGAAATCAACATGTTGAACGACTTAGCTCCAGATATGAGCAGCAGGAAAACAGCGGCTCGGGGAGCTTTCAGGAGCATCGAGGATGTACCGAAGAGGATAGAGAACACCTAACTCCGTGAGCAACTTTTCATCACAACGGTACTTCCTGCCATAATGTATGCGTCAGAAACTTGATCGCTGCGTAAGCAGGATGAAAGATCACTCAGCGTTATTGAACGCGCAGCCGAAAGGACGATGCTAGGAGTATTGCATGTCACACAAGCAAGCGAAGGGATCCGAAGCTCCGTCCTGCGTCAACGATTCAAAATCAAAGATGCCTTTCTGTACGCCAAACAGTCGAAGATAAGGTGGTTCAGAGACGTAATGTGTATGAATGACAACCAAGGGACAAGAGTCTTTAGTGACTGGAATCCTCGACATGTCAAACGCACTGCAGAAAGACCACGAACTCTATGGTCAGAGTTTTTCACCAAAGACCTAGAAGAAAGATATGATGCCCGACGATTCCCTGGAGCGATCAGAACCCACTGGGCTACTCTTGCACGCGACAGGGAAAAATGGAAAATTTCCTGGCGCCCGCTCGAGTCACGGCGATCAACTCGGCTACAGGTGATACAGGTGATACGTTTAGTGGGACATGGGAGGAGCAATGGTTTAAGATGCCGTGCAAAACCCGCATGATTCTCTGCCTCGATCCTGCGCTGGATCAACCAATTTTTTTTCCTTCCATCAGTGAACGGCAAATTAGTATCTCAAAAAGCTTCACTGTACGAAGGCCAGCGGCTATCTTTGTGGTTGAGAGATGGAGCTGTTTCAGTAGCAGCTATTCCAGCAATAATACAGAATGGTTCGTCATGAGCAGCACTGAACTGCATTCAGGAAGAGGAAGAAGTCTTCAAATGGTAGCCGAATCAATGCAAGGATCAGAGCAATATGTGAAGTAGGGTCAAATGAATAAACAAAATAAAAAACATACTGTCAGAGGATATACTGCAGTTTACAATCGAATCTGCTAACAATTCACAGATATAGCAAAGGTTTAAAAGCTTCGCGGGTTTGCTTTAGAGATCGAGCCGGTGCTGCCATATCAGTGCAAGACCGCTGAAGTGCAGAACGCAATTTTATCTGCTCTGTCCAATGAATTGCAAGAATCGATCGACCAATTCGCACGTTTGCTTTTTACCTCTTGCTGATAAGTGTGTCATTATTTCCACTGAACAATGCTGGTGCTATTAAGGAATTGATGCTGAATGAAGAACCACATAGCTGCTAGCTTAGTAAGAAAAACACATTGCCCAGTGTATCTCTTTGACGTCGTTGCCGTAGATTTCATAAAAATCTGATAAAACCTACTCTGTAAACACTTGGCTATAAATTGGCGAACATGGTTTTACCAATCGCTTCCTCTTAATTACAACCACAATGGTGCAGAGATTGGACCTCAGACCAGATTCGAGCACGCGATTACATTTTCCTGGGGATAGCGGGTTACATTACGAGGCTGTTGCTTTTCCTTTCTCTAACTCCTAGTTACAGAAATTCTACGCATCGAAAACATACAATTACGTATAAATTGATAGTCAATATTGCTTCATAATGCACGTTATAGATTGTTTAGAATCCCCAGCAATACACACTGGATGGATACCCGGTCCAATTCCGCGACCTGGCTCACCACCAACCCTCGGATATTGGCAAATCGCGATTAGGATATTTGACGAAGAGAAGTGCCAGCTTAGTTTACTGGTAGATAGGCTACTGTAAATGCACAAGAAAATGAACATTCGAACACCACAACGGCGTTTAATAGAATCGAATCTATAGCGTTTTTTTCAAGAAAATGATCAGCGTTCTTTCTTGATTTCTTGACGTTCGTTAGACAGCAGGACCCTAACGATGGAGTTGACATAAAATTCCGCGCGTTTTCGGACGGCGTTCTCAAGACCCTTGATCACTACCGCGATAGAAAGTTTATCTCTAACCTTACAACCGCACAAAAATGTGGCAAGCGGGAAATTAGAGAATTAATAAACTCGAAAACAATAAGACTGTCTGTTAGTGATAAGGGGGAGAGTTCGTAGTTATCCCTCGCCAGCTGGATGTTGAGATAACAGAGGAACATCTTAGTGATGCTACTCTCTATCGCCCATCCTCTGAAAAGGAATATAAAAGTCAATACCGAAAGCTAAACAATCAATGGGTCAGCGTGGCAAAGGCTGCAGGTTTAAAATCATCGGTTATTTCGCACTTTAAAATCGATAGACCAACATGTCCCATCCTATACGTACTTATTAAAACATATGAGTTGGTATCACCTGGTGATCGTGCGTTAACCAAACCGTCATCATTTAAGGTTAGACCGATCATCAGCTGTGTAGACGGGCTAACGGATAGAATAACCTGGTTTTTAAGCCTGATACTTACCCAGTTGCTTAACCACATTCCAGCTTACCTCACAAACGCCCAAAAACTCCTAGAACGTCTACGCAACGCGTCTCCTAATAACGCGCACGTGATGGAGTCTTTCGACGTTACCGCACTGTACACCAACGTATCGAATGACTCCGCAATGCAAGCCATCTTCGAACTTCTTGTTGAACATGAAGGAAGAATAAATATGCATGGCTTGTCTATCCAGCAGCTAATGATTCTCTTAAAGGAGTGCCTAAACTGCTCGATCTTCAGATGGTCTGGGAAATATTTCGCGCAAATAAGGGGGTGGGCAATGGGACAGCGATTGGCACCAAGCCTGGCCATTGTGTTTATGTCTAAGATAGAAGCCCCCNGTTCTCGATCTCCGGCCACTACTCTACTGCAGATATGTAGATGATTGTTTTGTCGTCTTCTCTACGCAGGAGGAGATGAACAAATGCTTCGAATTATTAAACGAGCAGTCCGAGTACATAAAGTTCACCCGGGAAAAACCGAGAGAAAAGTGGCTTCCGTTTTTGGACGTCCAAATAAACCTATCAAGTAGCGGTTACCTGACAAAGTGGTATCGAAGGCCAAGTAACAAGAACATCCTTCTCCATTTTCTTTCTTCCCACCCTTCACACACAAAGAGGGCGATTGTGAGAAGCATGTTTCCAACAGCCACCTCTGTGTGCACTACCAGGGAACTAAAGGAAGAATCGCGCGACTTGGCTCGGCAAATAGCCATCTCCAATGGCTACGGAATAGTAACTCCACGAGATAAGTTTACAAGGAAAACGACGCGCCCACGCGAAACACTTGGCCAAAACAAAATCCCGTTTATGTTGCCTTTCATAAGCGATGAAGTAAGCGCAGCTATAAAACGATGCTTAAGAAGGGCAGGTCTAGAGGAATCGGTAGCGATAGTTGAAATACCACCGACTACTCTACGTCGCCAATTAGTTCGCAACCGCTTGTATGACCGTCTGTGTGAAACAACAAATTGCGTAATTTGCCCTTACGGCAGGGGCGGTGATTGCATGAGTTCAGGTACGATATACCTGATCTCGTGTAACAATTGCGGAGATGAATATATTGGCGAAACAGGCAGACCTTTGTGTATCCGTATAAAAGAACACCTAGATGGCAAACGAAAACTAAGACGAAGCACCCCACTAGGCACGCATAGGATACAAGAGCATAGCGGAGACGATTTTGAAGTAAAAGTCAATATCCTTGCACAGGAGGCTAAAACACCAGCTCGAAACCTTGAAGTTTTTTGGATAAATGCCAAAAACTCTACAATGAATGGCAGGGATGAATGCCCGAAGGTCATACGCGACCTGATCCCGTACGTTCGCATCAATTTTTGATGTGGGATGGTGCAGTCGTCAACCACATGCGACTATAATCAGCTGTTCTAATCTTCCTCATTGGAAGTCACGAAAAAGCGGTGGGTTTTTCGAGAAGCTGTTGATCGTGTAATTACCAAAAAGTTTTTCGTCTTTTTGTAAGTGTTATTGAAGCGTTTGGCCTAGTAGAATGTATACCAGCATACCCTTCCAGGCTCTGAAGAAGGCGATACTGCCGAAACGTCAGCTAGCGTTGTATTGTATTGTGTTTTTATGGAAGTAAATGTATGCTGTTTAAAAACCTCGCGATTGCTGAACAAGAAAACGACACATTCATATTCCAATGCTGAGGTTAAGAGAAAGTCGATCCTGGGAACTATTACAAAATGATCAGCTTTAGAAGCTGTTCCCAGGATCGACTTTCTCTTAACCTCGGCATTGGAATATGAATGTGTCGTTTTCTTGTTCAGCAATCGCTAGGTTGTTAAGCAGCATACATTCACCTCAATAGAAAAAGACAATACAATACAACACTAACTGACGTTTCGGCAGTATCGCCTTCTTCAGAGCCTGGAAGGGTATGCTGGTATACATTCTACTAGGCCAAACGCTTCAATAACACTTACAAAAAGACGAAAAACTCTATGGTAATTACACGATCAACAGCTTCTCGAAAAACCCACCGCTTTTTCGTGACTTCCAATGAGGAAGTTTAGAACAGCTGATTATAGTCGCATGTGGTTGACGACTGCACCATCCCACATAAAAATCGATGCGAACGTACGGGATCAGGTCGCGTATGACCTCCGGGCATTCCTCCCTGCTATTCATTGTAGGGTTTTGTCATTGATCCAAAAAGCCTCTAGGAGTTTTCGCGCTGGTGTTTTGGACTCCTGTGCAAGGATATTGACTTTTACTTCAAAATCGTCTCCGCTATGCTTTTGTATCCTATGCGTGCCTAGTGGGGTGCTTCGTCTTAGTTTTCGTTTGCCATCTAGGTGTTCTTGCCATAGCATGCAACCTTTATGAGCTTCAAGATCGACTCCGATATCAGGCCAAGCAAGAAACATCAAATAGAGATAAAAATCAAAAGGCGGCGGCTCTACCACCATCTCCTTTCCCGAAAACGTTTTCTAGACAGCAGGACCCTAACGATGGAGTTGACATAAAATTCCGCGCGTTTTCGGACGGCGTTCTCAAGACCCTTGATCACTACCGCGATAGAAAGTTTATCTCTAACCTTACAGCCGCACAAAAATTTGGCATGCGGGAAATTAGAGAATTAATAAACTCGAAAACAATAAGATTGTCCGTTAGTGATAAAGGGGGAAAGTTCGTAGCTATCCTTCGCCATCTGGATGTTGAGATAACAGAAGAACATAGATGCAACGAAACAGAATAGATGTGACCTTATTGAAAACTTAAGCTTATCCGCAGACTTTCACTAGATTGGCTGAAGAGTCGAAAATCTAACGCCGCAAGCATTTCTTATACTTTATTTTTTTTAAATCACGTTATTCAGCCTGTCCTTCTAACGCTCTACCAGCTCGTCGTGAGTGGGAGATGTACTTGGGTGTAGGGTTAAGATACAGAACAGGTGGTTTATCACCCCGTCGGACCTCTCAAGCTGAGAATAGCTCCACGTTTCTATCTGGATGCTAAGAGCAAACCAACACCAGAAATCACCACCATCCTAGGGTTAAACCTCCTTCAAGGGTGACGACTGCCTGGGGTGGCTGGAATGGTTACGACCTGAGAAATGGTTTTCCTAGAATGATCTCAGGACTCTACAGAATTGTAGTATCTGAACTAGAAGATATCTGCAATGAGAACTGTGCTGGAACACGCACAACCAGTGAAGATGGGCCATCCAGGTATTGAAGTAAGTAGGTAATATTCAACCTAGGTTTTAACAACTACGTGAAGACGTCACCTCTATACGAGTTGTACGAGACGAATATAATAGCAGCTTTCTACTTTTAACAAACACAGCTCAGCTGGCAGTGAACTTCGCCAATCTGTGGGCTTTGTCTCTAGGATAAAAGTAAAGGTTTCTTCTTTCGAGTGCAGCTCTACTGAAAAATTTCGATTCAGTACGATTACGAATACCCTACATTGCGAGGATTAACGACTATAGACCATCGACTAGGGTAATGGGCTCATAGGAAGACGAATACGTTAACGGAACAAACCTCTTTATCAATTTCGTGTTAGCTTATCAGTTAAAGAGTACACGTTGATTAGTCACACGGAGGGTTTAAGAGGAAGTCGGTTTTTTAAAAGTTCTTTTTGTTCCACCACAATGAATCGTTTGAAAATTTTTGAAGTTACCATAATTCTCTGGATCCCACAAAAATGTGTTTTCCCGTTGTTCCTCGCAGAGGCTTATGTTTCGAAAACGAAAACAAGTGAACAGGAGGGGTTTTGCCCCCTCATAACTCAATGGTTTCCTCCAACGTATCATATATGGTTGTGGTTATTTCCATTCCGTTGAAAATTACACAAGCTTAAATATTGTCATCAATTTTTAAGAGTTTAATTCTAAACTGCTTGACTTCCTCCTCAAATGATTATTGATCGACAAATTCCTGCCACCTACCGTAAAGCCGGTTTGGTCGCGCAAGCGTTAATGTAAAGTTGTTGATCGTGTAATTACCAAAGAGTCTTTCGTCTTTGTGTAAGTGTTATTGAAGCGTTTGGCCTAGTAGATTGTATATCAGTATACCCTTCCAGGCTCTGAAGAAGGCGATACTGCCGAAACGTCAGCTAGCGTTGTATTGTATTGTGTTTTTATGGAAGTAAATGAATGCTGTTTAAAAACCTCGCGATTGCTGAACAAGAAAACGACGCATTCATATTCCAATGCCGAGGTTAAGAGAAAGTCGATCCTGGGAACTGTTAATGTAAAGATCAAATAACTATATCAAACTATAACTGCTTAAGCAAAAGATCAAAGCTCAAAGCTCTCGGTGTTGATTTGACCAATCCTTAAGGGATGTGCCATTCATTCGACTTCATTAAGCATCGTTTGGAGGTGATTGAATGCATATCTGGCCTTTACATGACTCGCGGTAGCCTTCCGATCTATCGAGCTAGTGCTGCTATCCTTCCAGACAGGTATGGCACGAATTTGCCGATCCCGAAGGGATGGAATGCTTGTTGGGTCATGGACGCGGGGATTGATTCCACGTGTGCGTTGTCGAACACTCCTGAGCACTGCGCTACACGCGCCCCTATAATATTTTAGCATTCGAAAGAAAACCAATGAAAAATCTTTGGATGACGGTTGAAGCCATTTCCAAATAATTTCGCTTGAGCGATTTCATGCTGCATTTTGTTCTCTTTATTGACTTGTGTTCCATAATTTTACATTCCTATCCGTAATCATAAATCAAAGCTTATGCATGTAAAATTTACAAACCCGATCTTCTACACTTTAGTACTTTTTCTGGATGACCTCCTGCAACTCGTTTCTGTAGGAATCTTTGTGTTGCCAGTTGTGTTCTACTGCTTCAAATACGATATCGTTATCACTGTTTGTTGTTTCGTCTTATCAGGTTCGGAATTGGTGAATGGTGCGAAATAAGAGGTCATTCATTGGATACTTGGATTGTCAAACAGGGCAACGAATCTACAAAACCATCTAAAACCTGGATAGTGAAACTTTTATACACTTTTCAAGCGAAAACGTGTGGACAGCGTATTTGACACAGGAATCAAAGGACCAGAAACAACAACGAAAAGCTCATCGAAAGCCTACCGTAAGCTCAATTGCAGTCTGTGGGAGAAAAATGCTTCAGCTTCCGGACACGAGAAATGTCTAGCATTTCTTTCTTCTGCTTAATATCAGTTTATCATACCACGTTAAATTTGTGAGTACGTTAAAGAATTTCTACCTATGAAGAAGAAAGATTAAGTAAAATATAATTTGAATGCAACTTGCGAGAAAAAAATCTACAAAAATCAATCTTCCACTGAACATACAAGCACATAATGAGGACACCAATATAGAGCTACCGTACACAATCGATTGATAATTAATGGATTATTTCCCAATTAACTAAAATGCGATCATTTTCATGAAAAGATATTGTGACGGCCTAAATCCGAAGCAAATGACTAGAGTGCGAATTTCAATAAAAACATGAAACCAGCTGAGATCAGACCTGAAAAGTGTGTTTATTATATTACACTAGGGTCAGAAAACTCAATTCTCAGGTAGATCTAAAATCGCTATCTTTTTAAGGCTGCTAGTAAGGCTCAGTCGTAATTTCTCAAAGACTTGTCTTATGTTCGAGCTTTCCAGGAGAATTACTAACCTGCTACTGGAACTGTAACCATCCATGAAATGACAATGTTACGAAATATAGACCATTTAACTCGTTCACGAGATTTCACGAGACCAACAGCCACCACTGATCCAACCTTAAAAGGAACAAATACGTGGTGCTACAGACTAGTCGATGAATTACATAATTCCTTTGAAATCGCATAAAATCGAAACAGATCGGTATTTTCTTAGAAAGAATCCATTTTTTACAAGTAAAACTCCTGTCTTCAATGATGCTGACATAATTGCAAAACTCCGGAGCGCAGGTATCTGCGGTGGGGCACGAATGCGATATTACCCTTTCTGGAGGCAAATGCGTTCACCACCGCACCATGCGGGTCCTTCGTTTTGCCTGTTTCTTAGCTAAAACTCCTGTGTTCGTTGTTTACCAGGCAATGCGTTGTGCTGATCGGCAGTCCAAGTTTGCTGCAAACCAATGCCGTCAAGGCAGCGCCAAACTCGATGGTGAAACCACTGTAATTATTGGATATTAATGAAATGAAAGTATAGTAGCGAAACTCTCGAAAAGCCTCTGACGTGCGATGAAAAGTCAAATAAGCGTTTTCTTATTTCAAGGTTTAGCGCACGTTAGACGATTTCCGAGAGCTTCGCTCGAAAAACGCTTATTTCACTGTTTAATCCATACTACCATCCAACGAAGAGAGTATTGTGGATTTTTTGAATAAATAGATACAAAGTGTTAAAGAGGGAAGTGTTCTACTTTCGTCGCCTCACGGATTGTTAGTGGTGCTAGTAAAAATGACAACACAGACAGCTTAATATTGTGTGAGAACAATTTCCACTTTTTGCTAATGAAATAAACCTTTTGTCATAAGAAAGAGTCCACTGCGGCGATTGGAAGTGCTTCGCAATACACACCTGATCGATCGCTGATTCGATTCCGTGTCATGGATCATCGACCCTTCAACCCTTCTCGGAAGGAAAATTGCTACCACCCTTGCGTGGGAGAATAAAAACGCTCGCACGTAACATCACGGCTCTGAGGAAGGCGAAGTCGCCGAAACGTCAGCCATTGATCAGTAACATCAAAAACAACCTTAACTCTTTTATTTACTGCCTTTTTCTTCTTAATGGCAAGGTATGTTGGCTTATATCCGGGTTGGTATCCGTATGACACCATCCGGGTCACCCGTGGTGAAATGCGCTGCTCCCCGATAAGGACAACAGCGCGTATTCGTTCTCCATTGCATACACCTGTGGTCCGGAGTTTTGCAAATATCTCAGCATTTCATACGGATCAAAAACAACGACAACGACAACGAAGATCTGTACCAACCTCGCGTCAGCTTAAGAAGATCAGTTTATAAGATCACATAAATAAATAAAAACGCTGTCTTAATACAGGAGCAAACACCGTTAGTCACTGGATACGCCAGATATGATTCAGTCACCTCCGTGATGAACAGTGGGCGGAGTCGAATGCGTGAATCATCCATCATGGGTTGGTTAACGCGGAATGCTTTATGTTCCATCATTAATCGTAATATAAAACACGACTATTTCTACCTTATTGTACGCTTTAGAAACCTCGAACGCTACTTAAGCAAGAGGAAAGGCTGGTTAGCTTTATCACAGGGTGATTTTGGAGTGTACTTTTTATGAAAGCTAAACGCGTAGAATCAGAAATACGAAAATACTTCGACGACAGAGTTCGGACAAACTACTGCATGGGCGCAGAAGTTAAAAATAATTTGGTGGAGAAGCACTAAGCGCCTGGATGATAAAATTGATGAAAAGGACAATTTTAACAGCGGTATCTCAGATAATGTCAAGGACAACCATCGACGCGGCAATCAGAATTCTTCACGAAAGTTCTAGATGAAAAACGAGTCTCCGAATCGTGTTACGCAAGAAACCAAAGCCCAGTTGAGGACTCTTGAACGTGATAGGGGTGAATGTGTACCTCGCTGCGAGTCGCTGAAATCGTTGGATGATCACGCGGAGCACAAGTGACACTGCTATGATTGGGATATGCCGAGGTCAACAGATTGTTAGATTTGGTTCCAAAGAACACTTTTTAACAACACGAGGGTTTCATCATTGTTTAAATTTACCTTGACTATAAATATAGTTTAAAGTTTTCCTGCAGCATCCGCGCCACATTCATCGTCCTCACTCTCGTTAATTATCGAATTAGTCGCACGGATTCAGTCAAAGGTTCCACCTAGCGCTATCAAGTGACAAAGATATACAGTGAGCTCCACCAACTCCAGAGACAGAAAATGCTTCAGGAAAAATGTGGGGTCATTATTTTTACTGCCTTTAGTGTGGAGATAGTCAAAGTCAAGTCTTCGAGACCTAACGTTGAGATCATCCCTAATATCGCTCCCGGATGAAATGTCACACCCTTCATCAGCCCCAGAAAGTAAACATAGAATCATTTAGCCGCTGTATACAGCAGATCAACGCTGTAGATCATCTCGATCAACTACGAGGATAAAACTATTAGGAGACACTGTAATGTAATCACAACAATTATCCTCCACCACACGTTTTAAATTTTTGAATAGACCCTCAAAGCTATTTTTCCAGGACCTGACTAGGCATGCGTAAACTTTCTATAGAGTCATTTACGAATTCTACTTATTTCGCTAAATCTTTCTTATACAGTTGGTTCGTGAGAAGCGGCGATAAATGGTATTTGGCAAGAGTCAAGAAGCCAGTAAAGGTCGATACATATGAGTTCCAAGATGGTGTGGTACCGACAAAATTTCTACAGTAGATAAGCAGTCTTCACAACTTGTAGAAGATGACCATCATGTACAAAGAGAACATTGGGGTGTTAGGGACGCTTCCTTTGAATGGCATCGTCAAAATTCTGAAGTTGACCAGTGCGACAGCGAAGACCACCACTGTTTTGGTTATCACGAGCTCAAAATGCTTTACATTCCTTCCAGATTTCACCAACACAAATAATGAACCTATTCTTAGTGAAGGTCTGCTCTTAGTTTTAAAGATTCAGCAGCGTTTATAGGTCACTGCCTCTTCTCATTATAACCGGTACAGACAAAACGGCTTCCATTTCCAGTTAAAAGTGCTATCAAAGTCTTTTGACTTTTCATTTAGTGTTTAGTCACCTTTTATGGCAAAGCACGATGTGAAATACAACCATAAGGATGTTAAGATATGGGTAAAACTCGGAACCTCAGCATGACTTCGAACCGACAATTACCTTACAGGGACCTGACGTGTTATCCACCACATCAGTCGCGGCCCTTGCTTTGCTCTACTAAAAGGTCAAAACTTGATTTAGACTGCAGCTTTAGCTCAACTGGGTTCAATGCCGATTTGTTCTCCGCAGATCATTCACGTTAACGGGTCATTGTTAATAGCATCCATAGAGTAAAAACACCGCTCAGAGAAAGGCAAAACAAGGACCTCGGTCTCGGGGTCCCAGCTGTCATTCTTTGAAAAGAGCTCTTTCTAGATGGGAGAAGAAATAGTGATTCTGAATTAATACAGATTACATTGTCGGATCACACAGCATTTAAGAATCGAAATTTCAATTGATTATCTATTCTGATGGATTATATGCTTGGCGATGACCATATGTTTTAGCAAAGCATTTAGTATGTTATAAGGAATAAAGAATAAAGTTCTCGGCGTTGATTTATTCCTGAGGGATGCGATATACATTCCACTTCATTAAGCATTATTTGGAGGTCATTGAATGCATATCTGGCCTTTAGAATGACTCGTGGTAGCCTATCGATGTATCGAGCCAGCGCTTCTATCCTCCCAAACAAATCTGGTAGCAATTTACCGACCCCGGAGAGATGAAGTCTTGGTGGGCCATGGGACGGGGATCGATCCCATGTGTATTGCAGGGCGCATCCCACCAATGTGCCACACGCGCCCATATTTAGTATGCTATAATAGAAAAAATCTACCTGATCTTCTCTGTATTTTTGAATTAAAAATGATGGAAGAACTCGCAAATTTTTCGGCATGAAAAAACTCATTTACTACCTCTTTTCTTATTATCGATCTCTTATAATGAATAAACAGGTTATGCGTAACGACACCTTTTCACTGTTTCTCGGTTTACTTGTTATGTGCAGCATTCACATTCTCTTCAAAGAGATCCTTGCTGATGACTTCGATATTTCTATGTTGAAGACCATCTAAGAATAAACTTATGCTAGAGTCTTTTGAAAGTAACCCGTTTATGACAGCTTTTCTAGATTTACCCTAGTCGGTGAGTAGTTTTGTTGGTAATTAGGAAAATTAAAACTAGAGCTATTTTAGGAACCCAGAGAGAAAATAGTTTTCCAGTATGCTGAGGCCTGCACCGGACATCTCGTGCTAGCAGAGAACCCGATTAGTGAGATGAGGTGAAATAAAATTCACGAACTCGACTCCAACACTTTATTTGTTTTTTATTCTGTTATTTGGTTTGTCATCGCAAATCCTTTGCGTTTGCCGAAGTGGATGGATGAGTACGTTTGCAGTCGTCATTCCGTAAACGATGACTCTTTTTCAGCATCTACGATACACCTAGCAGATGTGAAGCACATCACCTATGATGTATTTGTTCACGTCGAGCAGATTCCACAGGTTTCCTTACCAGTCGGCGACTATATTAATTGAACAGGTGAGTCTGGATTTGGATCCAAGAGTTGTTTCCTGAAGAAGAGGGAGTGGAGGAGTATAGTCGCACCTTTTTAAGCCTCTTCTAACATACTCCATTTATGTCGGTTTCTTGCTTACTTTCCTACATGTAAAATAAATGTGATCTCCCAACCTACAATACCCTCATTGTCAGTTTTTCTCGATCACCACATTTAGTAGGTGCTTTTGTTTATTCACTCCGATGCTCTTTCCCTTGATTGGCAAAACTTAGCAAGCAACACCTTCATTTGCATAGCACTTCTTGGAAAGTTTACGACAGTGTTGCAAGAAACGAAAGTTTAATTTAGTTTATTTAATGTGTATGACCTTTCCGCCTCCATCGAGCGATTTATTATCAAATAAACGCGAGAGAGAATAGCCTTGACAAGAAGACCCGATGCATTAATAATGGCTTGGGTGTGCTCCATATGGCATAATCTTTGTTGGGATCTTATTCTTGAAAACGTTTTTGCCTATACAGCATAAAGCAAAGCGAGGAAAAGGGAAGAAAAACGGGCAGCTGTTATGGAGATTCGTTCAGTCCTCCATTCTTGACAGAATGAACACGGGCGAGAATCTCAGCTGTATTGAGACATTTTCTTCTTATTTTATAACCACATTTCGTGTTATTGATTGGAAAGTGTTCCTCAAAAATCGGAATCGTGGCGTGGTTGTGGTTTTCATCTCGGCCAATCTGAGAACATAATATCGAAAGTGGAAGGCACGTAAAACGGCTCTGAAGAAGGCGTTTCTGCCGAAACGTCACCTGCGATTGTGTTGTATGTGTGTTATTGTACGGAAGTAAACATATGCTATTTAACAGCCTCACGGTTGCTAAGAGAGAAAACGACAGATTTATAATATCGAGATTAAGAAGACTCGGAATCCTTACCAGTGGGCGCTGCTTTTGCTGCTAGAAACAGTCAGCGTTAGCAGCCAGAATGAGAACTCTTGAAGAAAACAACGGAGGGAAATCTCACTCAAAAAATCTCTTTGATTCCATTCAGGCTGGTTGATCGCACAAAAAAAGTGTATTTGTGGCTACGTTTCGTAGCTTGATATTCCAGGTAACCTTTTTTTCCACAGTGATGAAGCAAATCATAGAGGTCAGTTGAAGTGCGCAGAGGCAGTGAATGGAATGGAACAGCAAAACGTCGCTGTTTTGCTCGTTTTGTTTAAAAGTGTTATTGCCTTTCTTAATTTAATATATCTCAAAAAGACACGACTCACGTTGCTGGGTTTATTTCGGACATGTTCGTGCCAACCGTTTTGATAACTCGGTGGCCAAGAAGCCACAAACCCACGCAGATGGAGAATACTCCATAGAGAAGGATGTAGATCGGGACCTTAAATGATTCGAATTCGTCAATAAGATTAATACTATCAAAAATAATAAGTGAAGGATTTCCAGTCTTGCACCCCATGTTGCAACACCGAAGACTGACTTTCTATTAACCTCGGCATTGATCAATTACTCACTTTTTTCCAGTGAGAAAACACGAGATTGATATTATAGCATTTATAAGCCCACAATAGCTGACGTTTCTCCTTTTTCTAAACACTTTCATAACCTTAGCAGATAACACTTATCACATAAAATGGTATTGACGTAATAAACAGCTTCATTCAAACACCCACCGTCTTATTCATTGTAAGTCATCCAGTTAACTACTGGAGATCAGTCATACAGGGTAGGAATGAGCAGGAATGGTAGGAATGACATGAGCAGGAATGTGCCTGGGTCACATCGTAGAATCATCCTGAGGTATGGGGTCGCGCGTGATCACAGGACCCTGCTCACTGCTGCTCATTTTTGGATTTTTGGAATTAACCCAAAACGCTTTAAGAGTTTTACGCACTGATGTTTTTGATTCCTCTGCGAGGGTAATGATTTTTACTTCGAAGACTTCTACCTTTTGTTTCTGAGTCCCATGCGTGCCTAATGGAGCGTTTTGTTTCAATTAATGTTTACTGGCCCTTCCAGGCTCTGAAGAACGCGAAACACCAGAAGAGTCAGTTATTGTGCACTAATAAGTGCTAAAATATCAACCGTGTGTTTTCTCATTTAAAAAAATTTTCGGATTTGTCAAGCATTCACCTCTTCTTCTTGCTGCGCAGTTCCATTTCTATATATCATCACAAGTGACGTGAGAGGTGCGATTGCGTTACTGAAAGAGATATCCTTCACTTTTCTTCACTGGTCGCCAATCAAGTTCTTTTCTATGCCAGATTTCGGAATTATATGAGTTATAACAAGTCACAACACTTATAAGGCACGGCTCCTTTTGACGACATTGCTGATACTATGAATTGATCTCGATGCACATATTGTTCCGAATAATCTAGGTTCTCACCATTTAGCAAATATTTCTTAAATCATAGTGAATGTTATGTATTAAAATAAAATCCATTGGAGTCTACAAATTCTTGGCAATCACATGAAATTTTTAGTGCTTCTTCGTAATGAGATCCCAATCTCCATTACCTACACCACAATTTTTTTAACTGTTCCCGGCTTTCAGCGCTCGTTACAAATTTCTCAGTTTCTGAAAAAAACTATTGGGGGTCAGATGAGGTTCTTCAGCACTTCAATACCTCGTTGAAAAAATACTCGTGAAGTACATACCTAACATCATTCGCACCATGTGCGAATCCAGCAAAGCACGCAGTGAAAACCTATAAGAGTAAACAAAAATGTGAATAAACTAGGAAAATACACAGTAATGAGTAAAGGAAAAAGACAGCTCTCGGCGTTGATCAATCTCTGTGTCATGCGCTAAGCAGTAGACTTCATCAAGCATCTTTTGAGGTGAACTAATTAACTTGTCTGAATTAATCTATTTGGATTATAGAATGAATTATAGAATTATTTTTTTTCACATTATACTTTCATGTGATTTCTGCGCAGTTGGTCTCTACGTGACATGCTTAGTGGAAACCTCATAGGAAGCGGCTCTGAGGAAGGCGAAATCCGCCGAAACGTCGGCTTATTCGTGAACAAAGAATAATAACACCTCGCGTTTGCTCAACAAAAATACGAAGTTAATCTATTTGGCTCACAGAATGACTTTTGGTGTACTATTGCCACATCAAGACAACGTTTTTCGTATTCGGGGCAAGTTTGGTACAAGTCTTTCAACCGGGTTGGAAAACTGAGTTTGCTAGGAGCGCTGTACAAAGACGTTTTGTATTTATTCCAGAGCACCTACTAGCTCTTTAATAATCCCTCTTTAAAAAATAAAGCTATATTTTCGTATACATATACATAGACACGAATTTTTACTGTATATATTAAAAAGCAAGATTAGAAGCCATTCCACAGTTTTCGTTAAAAGCAAATTCTATAAAAAGATGTAGTTAAAACAGGTGTGAAGCAAAACACTTGGATTACTCAACACCATACGTCATTCAATGTGTTGACTGACTATTGTTTTCCCTTGTAACCGCCATTGAGAATGGTCGCCAATTCTCAGAAAGCTTATGATTTCGGCTATGTGCGAATGCCGTCAGTGAAAGTCTTTTTGAGCACGCTTGTTGATGTTTGCCTTTAGAAATTACTTCGTTTCTGCGGTTGGTCTCTACGTGACATACTCAGTGGAAACCTCATAGAAAGCGGCTCTGAAGAAGGCGAAATCCGCCGAAACGTCAGCTTAATCATGAACAAAGAATAGTAACACCTCGCGTTTGCTCAACAAAAATACGGAGAAAATCACTTGATCAATGCCGAGGTTAATAGAAAGTCGGTCGTGGCAGTTACTGCAAGATGTACCAGCAAGATACTTCCGACTTGTAAAAGAAGCGTTGTCACAGACAAAAGATCGTCTTAGCTCGACAGTCAATACACTTTCTCCGCCACTGTCTAAAACATCAAGTCGTTCCGAACTTCATCAAACGAAGACGACTACACGACGTATGCGGTCTACCAGAGGACAGTCACCGAGTATTGGACGTCGAATTGCGAATACTACGCACTTGTCTACGAAGCCGACAAAACCAGATGTTCGCCAAGTGGAAGAAGTGCGAGACGAAGGAAAACTTTTGTGCTAAATATTTGGAGGACCACCTCTGGAGGAGAATAGTGAGCGGGTCAGTGTTGATTTGCAACTCTATTAGGTCTAATGCTAAAGTAGCTTTGCGAAGAAAATTCGAAGACCTTTTGAGTAAAT